>VYZW01009496.1:100011-155106 GCA_013401315.1 Balaeniceps rex | reverse complement strand
GTTTTTCTTTTGGGTTGAAATAAAGCCAAGTGTTGATTTGGCCCTGGCTGTCTTTTTGTTACAAGTTTTTTTGAGTTTGTCCTCTCCTCTCCTCTGGTTTTTGTATACAATTTCAGCAGTAGTATGATGTTGGAGGAAAAAGAGAAAAAGAAAACATTTCTTGCATTTTTGTCTGTAAGATTACAGCTTGGATTCCAGCATCTGAAGCACCCATCCCTCCTTGGCCTTCTTGTTTGTCCTTTGGTTCTCTGGTTAAACTCACTGTTGGTGATGGATGAAGGAACTTTTTCCTTCTTTATCAGGGTAGCTTGACAAAATAGAGGAACAGAAATGAATAAACTAAAATTTTACCATTTTCTAGTATGAGAAAGTTGAAAACAAAGGAGGAATAAATTTGTACTAGGCGGTGGAAGTGAGGGACTTATATCCTTATAGCTGATGTAAGGTATCTTAGTGATAAGCAGAGAAGTATGCCTGTAGCTTGAGGGCTGTATATAGCATAATTCAACTTATCTATATTTTTCAATGGATGCCAACTAGTGAAAATCAATGTCACACAACATCAAAAGTAGAATGCTGAGTGTACCATGTAATACATAAAGCAGGGTCCTCTATTTCTTGCTTTGTCATAGCTAAAGCAGTCTTTGGGATAGTTTTGGTTCAAGCATGGCCCCACTGCATACAGACATTCTCCCGCGGGCCGATGACTTTTTATTTCTTATGGTTAAACCATGAAGTGTGTGGTAAACTGGACTATTATCTTAGTTTCCTTCATACTTAGAGAAAGGTACTGTGAATATTTTACTGCAAAAAAGTAGCCTTCAAATTAAGAGATCTGTTGGCTCCCAAAACCTTTCCTGTTCCCTGAAAACATCCTCAAATGGGAAGTATTTTGTAGGATTGTGTTTAAATCCTGTCTGGAAAATCATCATTTCTATAAATCCCTACAAATGTGAATGTCTCCTGCCCCATCTTGAGTGGGAAAACTGAACAAACTCTTGTTTATTGTGCTGTCTGAGATTGAATGAAAACTGTTAAGAGCAAGTCAAAGCCTAGTAACTACAGTCACAGAGATAATGACAAGTATTCATAGCTTGTTGCAGTAATTTTCCTTTTGACAGGAGTTTTGGTATTTACTCTTAAGTCCTGCTGCTTTCCCATATGCAGTTTAACTGAAATGTCATTAATTATGACGCTAAATAATAAAACATCCTGAAGGCAATGAGGTGGTTGTTCTCTGTTCCTTAAACCAATGCAGATGGAGACCTTCTCTACGACCATTAGCTGTGCTGTAAAGTTGTTGGCGCTTTGTTTTTCCTACCGCCAGTCTTGTTCAGTGAAACACAGTTTCTTCTCACGCGTCTTACCAGGAAGTCAGCTGGTCCAGATTAAATGAGATGAGTTTTAGCGGCGTTTGGAGGGACTTGGGCTGAGACCACCATGCTTACTCTATTTTAGACTTCAAAGTAGACTGAAATATCTTTCAACCCACACAGCTCCCACCATATGGATCAATAACATTGGGCTTTTTGATTATTAAGTTAATCCAGAGGAGCTAGTTCCAATTATTTTTCCTTTTCAGAAGGCTGACCACTGTGTTTCTGTACTCAGGATTGCAAAGTGAGTACTAACACTGTTTCATGTCACAGACTGTTCTTCGTGCTTGAAGGTGCTTTTCTAATGTTTACTTCTGTAAACTTAGAATTTGGTGTTAGCAACTCAAGGTTACATAAGGTGGGTAGATACTCTTTAGTGACCTCTTTCTTTTTATTCCTCAGTGGCAAATATGATGAGTACAGAGTGTTAGTGTCCTACAAAAAAGTAGAAAACCTGTTGTATGTTTTAAAATCTCCCATGAGTTACATATATATAATGAATGGTTTAATTCAATTTTTTTGTAAAAACAGTCTTCCCTCTCCTCCTCCTCTTTTCATTCCTTCTTCTCCACAAGTGTGGTGTTGTCAGATCCTGTATTTGGTTTTATTGTTGCTTTTGCTTGTGTATGAGAGAAGACAGTTCAGAATCTTGTCATATAAATTGAGATTCATGCTTTCAAGGCCGGGTGGTTGAAATTAATCTTTTAAACAAAAGAAGCCCAGTTATTAATGGTGTGCCGAGTGTACATTATTTCTGTGGAAGCTGTATATGACCAGCATGTTATCCCTCTTTAATTTCAGATGCTAATCTCTAGGAAAGTGTTCAACTTTGAAGCACTTTGTTATGTTTATGTTTTAATGATACTGAATGGCAAACGTACTTTTGTTCTTATTTTTAAAATGCATAAATACTACAGAGGCTATGCTTTTAAGTCATTTACAGCTCTCTGTGATGAGACCTTTAATTGTTTCCCTTTTACCTAGATTTGATAATGAATCTCTGGGTTGTTTGGTGGAATCTGCTAAAATGTTAATGTGCAGCAGGAGTAATATATGTAAAATTTTACAAATGATAATTTGTAGGCTAAGCCAAGGAGGCATAGATGTGCTTCTGCTGAATGGGACCAGGGTGTCACCTTCTGTTCTTAGTCTGCTGTTTCTTTGTGTCAGGTGGCTGGTAATGTCTCTGGTAAGTGGTCTGCCCTCAAGATTGCAACATAAATAACTCCATTAAGACAAAAGGAGGAATAGAATTACAGCATCTTCCGTCTATTCACAGTATCATAATTTGGCTGTTACAGTTCTTTCTTAAGTACAGTCAGCTAGGAAAGTCTCCTAATGCCCTCTGCAGCCTGGGAATTTTATCTCCTGTCCTTTCTCATGATAGATTAATGGAAATGGGCTTTCCAAGAGCTGTGAAACAGATGTCAAAAATGCAGCTAAGAACAGTGACAAACTCTGCCTTCTGTGTTTCTTGTTATCATTGGATCTCAGCATGGTTTCAAATCAGGAGGAAAGAAACCACGCCAATATAACAAATCCTTTTGCCTGTGGTGGGTGTTTATTGTAAGTGTTGCCTTTGGAATACTTTTGGTATGTACAGAAATATGTCAGTTAGAACAGCAAGAGAAAGCTGGTTTGGGTGCATAGGTGCACTGCGCTGGGGAGTCTCTTGCCTTAGAATCGCTAGTGTGCATGGTAGTGCATAAGAAATCAAAACATTGCCTGCAGTTCTCTGGACTTCCTTTCTCCTTGACTCTGGAAATGAAAAAAGTTTTGGGATCTTTTTAAAAGAAATTACTTTTAAATTAACTTACGTTGTAATGTTTATTAAAAGCTGTTATATACAAAAACCTGAAGATAGAGCTCACATCTTAAGGGATTTATTAGTCTGGGAGTCTGCAGTTTGGAAAACATAAGGAAAGTTAAAAAAGTACACTCTTAAGCTTGTCTCACTATTAGAGCATACTTTTTACTTACATCCTCTTCAGTCTAGTCTGTTCTTTACATATTATTCTGAAGCTAATGATTTAGGGCTTGGGGCAGAGGAAAATAAATGTCGCCATACAAAGACACTGAAATAAAAACAGCCTTAAAAAGTATTCATAAAGTGTGTTCTGTTGTGACTAGCCTGAATTTGTATAGTGTCTTGATTTGTGGAACACTTGCACATACGTTACAGCTGTGGGCTAGATCACTGAAAGATGGTTTTCATCCTTAGAGTCAATATTTACTGTCTTGTTTCTCTTAGTAATATTAGAATGGGTGAGTTGTTACACTGATGTACATCTAAATAGAGAATTCCTGCAGCTGCTCAGTTGCTTTATAACTATTATGTTCCAGCTAAAAGCAGCTCCATTATAATTTCATTTCTTGCCATGACTCTGTTCTCATTTAAAATTTTTTTCTTTATTTTTAATTAAGATGCAAGACTTTATGAGCCTATACAGTTTGTGAGTGGAATTCTTGCCATTCGTATCAGTCCGAGCAGGCACAGGCTTTAAAGTAGTGTTATGTTTGATGGAGATTAGATTGATGTTAATTTGCCATGAAGAAAAAAAAATTCTGCAGAATTTACCACCCATGCTAACTCTCTGTTATCCTCTCAGTTACCACCATGCTAACTGAAGCAGAACCATGCCGCTAATAGGTTTACAAAGATTTTCAGAAAGGCTGGCAGATAAATATTGGATTATTAAACAGGTTGTTACTTGTGTCATGGAGGTCAGTGGCTGTGGTCCTGTATCAGAACTAAGGGACATGCCCTGTTTCTCCAAATAAAACAAAACATCAGTTTGAATTTATAGTATAAAGGATTGTTTATATCCATTGCTTGAAATCTTTTTTTTTTTTTTTTTAAATTGGTTTCTAAATTGCTGCCTTAAGAAATAAAGTTTTGAACCTATATGGCACAGTGAAATATGTCAGTGGCAAGTGCATGGGAAGGAACCTCCTGAAAGTGTCTGCTGACTGTCCTGCTGTTGTATTTCTAAAATCTTGAAGCCTGGATATCGGACCCACACCTGCTTAGTCTTTCCTATCAGGGATTTGACATAGAGATGACTCGCTGCAAATCATTTAATGATTCACTGTTGCTATGCAAATGGCTCGGGTATTTTGAGGTGCTTTTTCTTCAGGCATCCCACACCATGTGGCAGGCTCTGATGTTTTGAGGCAGAGAGGTCAGAAATACCTATGCTGTCCCTGGGTATAATTCTCCAATGTGCTGTTACATTTATAATATAGAAAAATACTTCTAAGTTCACATTATTTGATGGAGAAAGATTTTGTGGAAATACCATGTTCAGGTGAGTTTGGAGCAAGAATCTTGCTCAGATAGAATGATTTATTTTGGTAGTATGCAAATCCAAGCATGTATCCTCATATATTCCCTTTTTTCTTTGTTGTAGCAATATGAAACTGTGTTTATGCTTAAAATATATTTAGAGACATTCAACTTTAATTTGAACACTTAGAAGAATCACCACATCAATAAATAGATTGCTTTCAAAGGTTAATTATTCTCACAGTTAGAATGTAAGTTTTATCTAAATGTATTTATCACTGCTTCCAGCTATTAGGTTTTACTACAACTTTAATAATACATTATATTACTTCTACTATGTACATATGTGCCTCTGCAATTTCTACCTTTTTTTTTTTCTTAAGAATGTAGTACTCATCAAAACACTGCTGTCAGTGGTTCTTGGGCACTGTGCTTTCTCACATACCAGCTCTGACTGGTAAATTTAATCATTACTAGAGTGGTAAATTATATTTTTATTTCCTAGTCTTTTATTCCATTAAGTAATCAGTAATCAGCTTGAAACGCAATCAGTAATCTTCCCTATCCAGCCCATTTATTCAACCGCTGGTTTTCCGCACTCTTCCAGAAGGAGCTGGCTGTATTCTGCTCTTTTTCTCTCCTGTTTGTGCGCTTCTCTGATGATAATAGAGGGGAAGTTGTCTGTCATATAGCCTCCAGGATGCAATTTAGCCGTAATAAGGCTTGTCTGTATTATAGCTCGTGACAGCCTGCACTTTGTGTTGGTGCATTATGTCTACCAGGTATGCCATGAACCAACAAAACCTGTGAGAGCCTTGGCAGCAAGAAACCAGTCCAGTTTATTACTTTCTATTTTTTAAAGTAAAGGGAGCTGAAGACGGTTTTCTAGAAGAACGCTTGTAAATGGCTTTGGAGGCATCGTGGAGACAAACTGAAAATGGTGCACGTAGGGCAGGTGCGAGCAGGCAGCAGGTGGGAGCAGCCTGCGTGCTGCTGGCCTGGCTGCTGCCCGGCAGCATGGGGAAGGGCTGGCGCCGCCAGAGCTTTGCCTTTTGGTGTCGGACTCCAGTTTGTCGTACGAAGAACTTTTGTCTGCCAGGAAATGCCCGGTAGCGGGCGTTACGGGCACCCACATCTTGCTCCACACCTGGTGAGCCATGGGCAGCAGTTCTGGAGCAGCAGTACCTGGTGGCACGGCGGGAAGCAAAGAGCGGCAGCTCTCTGGGCCTTGGGGAGCTGTTGGCTCAATCCAAGCAGTAAACACCAGCATTTCAAATGACTTGGTAAGGCAAGCTGCCAAAGATAAGATAGGGTCAGTCATACCTCTCAAGAGTGCCTGAAGCCATCCACCATCTTTCCCGTTTGCTGAGCAGGCCAGGTATTGAGGCCTTAGGGATGCTGCACCGCGCCCTTCATCTGCTGCTGTGTGCGTGCCCGCGCTCCGCAGTCCTGGGAGGGGAACATGGGGGCATCGGGCTCTTCCTCTGGTGTCCTGCTGGGAAGAAATCCAGGCATTCGGAGCTGTTTTCTGGCAAGTTGCCCAGCAGGGAAGTTTGGCATTTTAACGGTGCTTCTGCCTTGTTCTGGAAAGAGGTTGTATTTTTGACTGCATTTCTGATCAGGTGGGAATTATTGCACCATTGAATGCAGCAATATTGAGATTACACAGCTTTTAAAAAAAGGAATAAAAAAATTGAAGACATATGCAATACTAATATGGCCTTATTTTTTATTTTTCTCAGGTGTAGGTTTTTTTCCTTGTGATTTGTTTGAGATGCTTTCTTTTTTTTTTTTTTCCCCTAAATAACTTCGGTATATGAAGAGTATGCAGCATAGACAAGCTCCAAGCTTCTTGCTTTTTCTAACCCTGTACAAGCTTATAGTAAGCTTTGATAGAGCTTTGGGATTAATTAGTTTTCTTCAAGAAAAAAATTAGCTATGCTTATTACACTAGGTTTTAATTTTGCACTAAAGTTTCATTTTAATAAGGTGACTGAGTTGTAGGAGGAAAACATCTATGACGTCTGTCCCAGCTATGTTTTCTGTAAATATAGTTTTTACAGGGCTAAGCTGTAGGTCAAGGCAATATGTAAGTTGGATCTGCTATATCAGCTATATCTTTTTCATTTAAAAAAAAGAATTTAAACAAAAGCTACATTTTGAAAGTTAAAGCAAACTTCTGCATTCTGAACATGCTTTTATTTTTCTGTTTAATTTTGATATTTTTTATATGTCTTTGTTGGTTGTATATTGATTTTACTTTGGAAGATCATGATACATAAATAAATGATACTTCACTGTTCTGTGATTCTGTGATCTCTCTAATATGATGCTAATTTGTGGCCCATGATGATGCTGTTTTTAAGATGTACATCAACTGTAAACAGTGGTTGGTAATTGTGGTTTCCGTTACTTTCCTTGCAAACGTCACCTGAATTGGGGGTGCTTTCTTATGATTTCTCAGTGTCACCGCTTGTTGCTCTGCAGACAAGAAGGGTGAGGAACACTACCCCTCTCATGCTGTGAATTTCTGTCCTGCTTTGTTGAGTATGCTTGAGACTAAGGAAGTACCTACTTTTTGAAAAATATTTGTCTCCTCTTCTGAAAACGTTAGACCCTAAAACATGATGTTCAGCAGCAGTTGCCTTTCTGGTAAAGACAGATAAAATGGGCAGTGATTCCTAAGAAGGACAAAAGCTATGGTAAATTCCATTAAGATCTGAACAAATTCTTCTAAGTGTTCTTGGAAATTAAAAAAAAAAAAAATCCCCCATTACTTACCATATGGCATTGTTTTAGATCTTGCTGGGAGGTCTTGACTGTTTTATTCCAATGGTTGCATAACCCCGTCCTTCAGAATCTTGTTAACATTAATAGCTGGCTAAGGGAAGGATGGACCTTTATCTTCTTTAGGACGTATAGACTTTAGATTTTAGCTTTAACGGGATTCACAGCAAGAGTTCAAAGTAGCTTCCCTTCTCAGCTTTGTTGCTGGAAGCAGGAGGACTCTTCATCTGGGNAGGTGGGATGACTTACATGGAGAATGGTTGATGTAAGGAATGGTTGACAGGCTCTGGTGGTTGAAATTTATCTAAGAGGATGAGATGGCTTTTGTAGAATTATTATCTGTTAATTGTCTACTTTGCATGCTTTTGGATTATATATGATATACAGCCTAATATTAGCTTTTTTTACAAGAACTGCTCATAAAGAGGTTTTAGGTGCTGGGGTTTTTTTCCCAAAACTTCTCTTGCATTTCAGAATGTTAAATTTTTCAGGCACTGGTATGCTTATTATCTTCCTTGGGAGATGCTTGCCATAATTTTGAAGCATAATTAGTGAAAGATTTTTTTAAAGATGCCCCCCCAACATCTTCTTTCCAGCTTTCCCTCTACACACATCTTCTATAACTTAACTAGTGTTAGGAGTTGCCCTCAAGATTTTTTTTGGGCTCAGTGTAGGAGGAAATGAACTCCTGCAAACTATGACGTAACTGTATGCCTTTAATGGAACAGGAAATATTGTTGGATGTGATTTCAAAGTCCAAGAAGACACTACACTAATTGTTGCATTTTTTGCTTTTAGGTCGATTGGTCCTGCAAAACGCAGATGAGGTGATTTGGTGGGGAAGGTTGTGGTGTGGGGTTTGTGTGGTTTGTTCTTAGGTGACGTTTAGTAACATTTTTTTTCTGTTCAGGGAAGAAGTCTTTGCTTCCATAAGACAGATGCACATCAAAGCAGCATTCTCATTAGAAGTGCACTTTATTGTATTCTTGATTCACTTCAGATTTTTTTGTTGGATTTTTTTTTTTTAAGTATTTAGCAGTGTAGGTATATATAATACTTTTTTACTTTGCCAGGTTGATAAATCTGCCACTCTGACTCTTGTTGAATAATTCAATTTCTCAATAAGTGTAACTTTTTTATTGAGTTTATACAGCTTATTTGGTAGAAATTCTTGCACAGTAAGATACTTTCTAACATGATTAAACTTGCAAAAAATAAATCCAATGGCATATTAGATGCACTCATTATTATATGGGGAAAATTTTCTTACAGTTCCTCCCCTACTATCACAACCTGCTTTTATTATTGTAATTTATCAATTTCTGTAATGCAGTTTCATGATTCAGATTGTTATGGAATTATACTCTATGTCAGTAGGGATCTCTTCACCTCAGTCACTGCGAGCTACTGCAAGCCTTTTTCCGGGTGAAAAATCCTAGTCATTGCATGAACACCATTAATGAAGCAGTTTAAAGATTTGAGTGGATGTACCATGGGCTTCTAAGGTTGTGTGACTGGAATTTTTAGCCAATGCTAAAGCTATGCTTCTGTCTATGTCTAGTAACAAATTATATTATAATCCTCCTTGGCCGCCATTTTAGACCTAGATTTAATGCAGAAGCTTGCGTAGGTGGAAGCTTGATTTTGAAAATTAATTAAGTGGGCTTATCCACTACAAAATGAGACCAAGTAAACCCTATATTATTTGCTTATTTCTCAGGACTAAACTCCATATTTACTTCCCTAGCAAGCTTCATGTTTCCTGTTTCTTCAGGCCTGGATTATTTGAGCTCCTAATGTGTACAGCATTAATGTGTCTGCTTTTGTATCTTACGTCTCAAGAAACTATTTGCCAGTGCCAAAATACAGGCTTGTGGTTGAATCGATTTCTTTTAGTGGAGGTTCCACTTATCATGTTGTGTTTCCTAATGCTTCGGGCTTGATGCTATTTATAGTTAGTGACCAGAGAGAGAGAGACAGAGATTACAGTTAGTGGAAATCTTTCTGACGTAATAGTACGCAACAGCGTTGTTATATCCACCCTGTCGTGGTGCCCTGCCTGCTCTGTAGAAGAGCCATAGCCTTTTATAGCGGCTTTGTGTCGGACCTTGACATCTGCTAATCAAGTCTCAACCTGTGAATATTGCCACTGTATTTGTCTTAGGCCTGCAAGAATATTAAGTCACCTAAGTACTCCTGATGTGGAGATTTTATCTATTTTGGCTGGATTACACAAAATCTTGAGTCAGTCTTTATCCTAAGGAAGCTGTTTTTCTTTTAAAATACTGAATTGTGGAGAAAAATCAACCTGAGGTAACCAAATGTGCCAGCATCCCGTCTCATAGACCAGTATGATTCTTCAAAACATTCAACATTCTTCTTTAAATTTCCATATGCCTTTAAAGAGATCTTTAAACCATCTTTAAAACTGATAAGGTTTTGTGGCTTCCTGTGCTTCAGAATAGAGTGCAGGTGAGTATATAATCATTATATTTGTTTTTGTAAGACAAGCCTTAGTTCTCTATTCTACAATCTGATTATTTTCCCCTTCTGTAAGGATTATTCAGGTAACTAATCTTCCTTTCCTTCTCTCTCTTCCAAAATGAATCTAATGCTGGGTGAAATGGACTGTGTAATGGGCTGCCCGTGCATCCTGGGACTTACTTGAACCCACTTTTCTCATTGGGTAGTTACTATTATTACTAGTTTAAAGAAAGAACAAGAATTGGAAGGTTGGAAACATATACTTATTTGGTTATGGAATCTGCTACTCTAAAGAAAATTGACTTATAGCAAGATAATTATATTAAATCCTTGATATTTAGAAATAAACATTTACAGTGGAAATAATCGAAATAGTTAATCCCCAATTTTTTCTCTTTGTTATACCTTTTTTTGACAGGTAAGTTCAAAGTTGTTCATTTGTTTGTATTTATGTTCTAATTTTATGTTTCTAATTATTTTCATTATCAGTTTCTCCCTGACTAAATCACTCTGTGAAGTACTGCTTTCCCCAAAACAAGTGTGATTTCTACCTGACATCCATAAATAAATATTTTATAAATTAACTATGGGCCTGAATAGATACTCAGTTCCATTGGCTTTTGTGTATTAGTGGTAGTTCAGCAGTGGTGTTGCTAGTTAGCTTCAGCACACTGCCAAGGAACAAAGTGGACCGGGGGGGTCCTGAACTTACCTGAACTTGTGTGATTTTTCTTGTGAACTGCTGTTTTCTGTGCTTTAATGAAAGTATTTATAAATGAAGTCTTGTTGCATAAAATACATGGAAAAAGAAAAAATTCTGAGGATGCAGAGGGCTTCCGGAACATTTGATTCTGTCCTTCAGTTTTCAAAAAACCATCGTTGTTAATGGACAGAGAAGTGGGCTGTACAGTAGCAAGCGCGTTGTGTGTCCCTGTGAACCCATGCATATGTAATGCCTTGCATTCGAGCCAGCGTGTGCTGGCAGGAGCTGTTTTGTTCATCTGGCTTTGGCAGCAGTAGGGGAAGAGGGGTTGTGCATTCTCCAGTAACAGGGTTTGGGTTTTTGGGTGTGGGGTTTTTTTTTGGTCTCCATCTCCTCTCTGGAAAGAGGTGTGCCTGTTGTGGGTTTCCAATAACTATTTCCTATAAATACTTGAAAACTGTTGTGTGCAACCAGTTCCCTTTTTATAGCGGCTCTTCATTCTTTGGCCGTGACAAAAACCTGCTAATCTGTTTTGGCTTTGTTTTGTTATTTGTCCCCATATCTTCTGAGTCTTTTTGAAAAGTTAAATAAGTGGTATTGATAGAATTGGATACTCTGCCTTGGGGTTATGGATTTGGGGTGCTAGAGATGATATATCTGTTTCCCTTCAGTGTGGGTTCCTTGTAGGAGAAGTGTGTGTTTGTCTAGGGAGATGTCCTCCTGGAGAGGCTGTGTTTGGGCACTGCTGCAGAAGGCACCCCGCTTCGGGAAGAAGCTACACAATTTGATAACTAACCGTGCTGACAGAGTGAGACAAAACACTCAGGTTTCCTTTTGATGCCAGTTACTATTTGAAAATTTTTTAACTAAAAAAAACAACCACCAAACCACCCAGGGTGTTTTTGCCTGTTGTTCTGAAGTCTTGGAGTGTATCTTCATTTCCACCAGCAGAAGACCACAGATGGAAGTGTTCCTTCAGGGCAGCACAAAGCCTCTGAAACATCACTCTCCAATTGCCTATCTGTACTCGCATTCCCAGCTGTTTCGGAAGGGGTGTCCTTGATCTGACCCTTTTTTCCCCTGACTGCTTTCCCCCTATATCTGTATGTGTGGACTGTTCTTTCTGTCTCAACGTTCTTTTTTTTTCACCAGTGCTCCCTGATCTGCAGAGTGGGGCTCAGCAGAGCCGGCTGGAGAGAACCACGTTGGTGTCTGCTCTCTGCAGCTTATTGCCGCAAACACTTTTTGAAAGGTTTGCTTTCTGCTGCATTATGGGTTTGCTTCCCTTGAGCATTTTTCCATATTAGAATGTTAATGGGAAACAGTTCCTGTCCTTTCCTGGTGAAATTGGTATATCTGGAAATTACACAGGTCTTTCCTTCTTCAGGTTTTAGTAATAAAAGGTTTAAACTCCTTTACACTCTGCTGCTCAACAAAGTTTTCTGTGCTGCCTTTCTCTGCTTTTCCTTAGAGGTCCCATTTCTACCATTTGCTCCTTGGTTTTGGTAATGTATCTCTATTTCAGTAAGAAAGTGATCTCTCCTACCAATAGCCCCAGATGTTTTCATCTACATTTCTTTCCTTGAGAAAGGGATCTTTAATTTTGCATGAAGATTATTCCTAAAATAAGTACCACATTTCTGTGGATGAATTTATTCACTTTCTTGCTGTCAGTAGTAATTCTACTTGCGTAAGATGTGAAATTGCATGTTGTAGTGGTGTTGTTCTGTTTTGTTACTTTTTATAACTTCAGTGGTGCAAGGCTCAATATTTTGCTTTGAAAAATTTATCAAGAGAATTTTGCATGTTTAATCTATCTTACTCATCTATTCAAAGATGCTTTTCTTCTTATTCCAAGTCCTCTAAGTAGAGGAAAATGACCTTAAATACATACCTCTGACAAAGATCTTGTGCTTGTTTGCTTTACTCAAGCTGTAGTGTCCTATAGAATGGGCTATGGTGCTTGTCAGGTGGCAGAGACCTATAGAGGTTCAGTATAAAAAAAATTTACATGCTTCTGCTTATAGGAGGGAAGACGATAGAAATAGGAATTGCTGGTGGGGTAATATATCTTTTTCCTCAGGTTGCCTCATGGAAGCAAGGGCTTGTCCTAGGAGTTTGTGACTGCAGTATGAAGTGCATGGTACATACGCCTTAGGACTGGTTTGATTTTTGCCTTCTATTTGGTCAGTATAGATCTAGCCAAAGTCGGTGCGTCCTGCTGAAGTACTGCAGAGGGACAAACCAGGTCTATTTAGTAATTTCAAATTTGTGGTCTCCCTATTGCATCGGGTATGAACTGTTTCTTTCCTGTCTTTTAAAATCAGTATCTAATTTGTGTGTAAGTGTATTCCATTTTCAGCTGAAAAACTTTCAAAGTCCCATTTGGCATCATGAAACAACTGAGCTAATTAAATTTGTTTTCTCTCAACTTTAGAGGCACTCTTAGCTCATCAGGGATATTTTCCAGTGGTTTAACATAGTGGTTCATTTTGGTCTCTTATTCTGTTTTAAGCAGCCAGCATACAGAGCGTGCATGTGGAGTAACATTGGTTCTGACCTCCATAGAAGAGCATGTTTTGTGGTTCAATAGTTAGTGTCCAAAGAATAACAAATTTGCCATTTCAAGTATAAGTGAAGCTTGGTATAATGACTAAGTTAAAGGAGTAGCCTAAATGAGATAAACCTACTTTTTTTTGTTTAATGCAGCAATAGAAGTGATTTTTTTAAAAAAAAAAAAACTTTAAAAAGGACTTGACTGAACTTCAGTACACTCAAAGCTTGAGTCTCCAAAGATCAGCTCTCTGAAGCAGTAAATTCAACCCCTCTGCCCGTGTTTTTCACTACTTAGTGAACACTGAGAGCAGGCAGCCTGCCTTTTGTAAGGAAAACTAAAGATTAAAGCGATTGGTGACATGTGCAAAGTAGTAACAGAAGCTGGTTAGAATTAAGTCAGAGCAGTACGAAAAAAAATATTAATAAACCCTTTTTTTTTAATATGGTCTGCAAAGTGCCTACTTTCAAGGCTTCTGTTTTTCTAGTCCAGGACTATGTTTATTGTAACTATCTTCTTGAAGCGTTTTGTGAGATGAAGTTGTTAGCTCTGTTTATGGGACACAGCTGTCACTGAAGTGTTTTGTCACCCGCAGTGGAGAGGTAACATTATTTAATCTTAGCATGTTGAATTGCTGCTCTGGAAGGTAAAAAGTTGAATTGAAACTGCTGAAAAATGTATTTGATGCTGCAAAATAGTATCCTGTGTTAAGTGGAAATCCTTGCAGAACTAGGTAACCTTTTGATCAATATAGTAAAATGTCATTGGGCACCGTTCAAGGCAAACTACAACAGTAACATAGCTTATTACAGCAGTGGATACTAGCTTACAGCATTATTTTCATTTTCTTAAGGTAGGCTGCTGCCTTTATCCAGTATTTGCTCTCCTATCCTGACCTTCATCTGCCCTTTGATGGGTTTTCCTTGCTTTTTTTCCCTCATTGCTCTCTTTTTGTGCAAGTTCCCAGCTGTGGATGTGCATCCCTGCATGCCTGTCTGCAGCGTGCGGGGTGGTGGAGTGGCATTGCTGGGGAGTCCTTACCCATCCTGCTTGGTTTGTGTATGGGCTGTGTTTGTAATCCAGGTGGCAGACTGAGCTGAGTACCAATTTCTGGTTTATAGACCTTACTGAACGTGCATGTTTTTCCTTTTCTAAACAGAAGTCTGGTTTGGTTTCACTGTGTGGGCCCCAGGGTGTCCTCCTGCAGTCGGAGATGCTGGTGCCCATCTCTGCCTGAGGGACCAGCCCCTGCGGCTGGGCAGCACAGCTGTGTCTGTAGTTGCCTGTGTGGCATTAGTCTTCTGCTGAGCTTCCTTGCTTCTGTAGGGAGTATTTATTGCAGGCCAAGTCCGCATGTGTACTGCCTACTATTTAAATGAAAAATGCGATTTTAAATTTCATTAAATCATTTTGCTGCATTGTAACTCCCTGCAGCAGCAGAGTAAGAGTGGCTTACGGAAGGGTCTCCTGCAGCCAGTGCTGTTGAAGGGTACAGTTAAAACCACATTGCTAGGCACGAGGAGAAGGGCTGGGACATTTTCTTTCCCTTACTTGGCCACGATAACCTGTTAATGTATTTAATTTGTCTGCCAACAAGCTGTTAAACAGTGACATTTCCAGTTTTCTTTATTTCCTGGGCAGTATGTGTTCTGGATAAACTTGATTCTGGGTCCCAGTTTACAGTGCCTTGAACTTCTATGGGATATTTGGGTCTAAGGTTTCCAGCTAGTGTTTTCTTTTTGCAGTTTTCCACTAGAGAATCTGTCCAGGTGAGGTCAAGTAGTGAAGACTGGTTTGGGAAGGCATCATGTGTGCTGACATGCTGTTTGTGTGCCTGTCGAGGGCAGTTATGTAAAATCCCTAAATGAGCAGCCATGACTTCTGACGTAGTCTTTTGCAGCCCAGGAGGAAGAATGTAGTCTGAAGACTGATCTTAGGCTTCTGGATGTATGTTATAAAATACGTTAATATACTTCTAGCAAAAAAATAGCAGAGGGCCTCTGGAGCTGTCAGCTCTTTGTCATGGTCTCAGAGTCACGTTGGGCTTGCTCTGAGTTTTTCGCACTGGCCCACAGATGGATTCTACCTCTCTCCATAGGAGAATACCTGTGGGACAGTGCTGTCACTTACTCGCCACCGCTGTCGGTGACCCGGTAACAGGGGTGACAGTTCACAGTAGCCACTCTGTGATATGAATGTTCAATCTGTCCAGAACTGGCCTGAGATGGAGGGCTGTTTTCATGGCTACATTCCCTCCTTTCGGTAGGGATACTTTTGTTCTTACAGTTCCTGTGCCATTCCATTTTAGCCCTTTGGTTGAGTAAACAGGCTCCTTTTGGGTATATATGGCATAGCAGCGGTCCTGCTAGTATTAATGCTGTAGTTTCATCTAAGCTGCTGACCAGCCACTACAGAGCTAATAATTGGGATTGAATGTCAATGAAAGCCAAATCTTTATTTCCCTCATAAATGGGTAAGGAAATTAAAATAATAATTAAAAAAAAGCTTTTATTTTTAGAGGAAAATCTGTACAGGCTGGATTTTTTTGTGGTTTTTGTGTGTTTTCTTTATAGCCAAAGTTTTGCCCTATTTAGTACAAAAAGGCAGTTGACATTTATGTGCTTGTACATATTTTTTTAACTTCTTATTTTGAAACCAATGGCAGGTAGTTCTCCAGCTTTTATGCCAGTATTACACACCATAATGCAAAACTTCCCCATCCCTTGACCAGCAACATGAGAGATTCATAGGACAAAAATGGTTTAGAACAGTAATTCCTCTTACAGGCAGAAGCTTACCTCTTCTAGTACAGTGTTGAACATTGTTTTATCAGCTCTTCTATATACAGAAAGCCATTATTATATTGCATTGAACTCAAAATTCCTGTCTCTTAAAAACAAATTGTGGAGTATATCCTTGCAAGAGATCATCAGGCCTGAATTCATGCCACCTAATGAGGTTGCACAGGTGCCTCTGTCATAGAATCATTAAGGTTGGAAAAAACCTCTAAGATCGTCTAGTCCAACTGTCAACCCAACACCACCATGCCTACTGTCATCCTTAGCATTACTTATTTTTAAATGCACATCTGTCTTGTTCAGAGAATCTTTCTCACCTCCCTTTGTAATGGTAATCAAACATTTCAGGCTGCAGAATCTTTGCTGTTTTTATCATAACAAAGAATTATGTGGCATCTATATATATCTCTTAAAAATTTAACTACTAATTTAATAATGAATATTGCCTTGCAAAGATGTGTACCCCTTCTAGTAAAAGTATTGTGACCCATTTTAGTCATTTGGAGGAGTGTCAGTGTTGTCTTAAACAGAATATAAAATTTGAACTATGTATTTCAGTATTGCAGTGGTTATCTCGTCAGGAATATCTCGTCTGTCCCTAGCAGAGCTTTAAACCTCACTAAGGTGTTTTGTCTTTATAGTGATGTTTAACAAGTTTCTGTAAATATATTTTTTTTCACTAGCAAACACATTACAGAGTAGTTGTGAGTTCACAGGTGGCATGTGTGATGCTTCTTTCCCTCGTGCTAAGCATGGATGATGCACGTGTTAGCATGCAGAAGAGATGGCAAAAGACTCATCCCCAAGACTTGTGTTTCTTAATTTGTTTTTCTGATTGAAGGTTTTGACATGATAATATACAGCTGAAATATTCTGCCCAAGCATAAGTTTTAATTCTGCATATGTTTTGTGGTACAGAACAGGAGAAAGTTTCTGGAGCTTTGTAATAAACCTAGGCCTGTCATAATTCGGGGCCAAGTGTTGCTTGCCCTACAATTAGTTTAGAATCCTTGTAGGTGTAACCCTCTGCACTGTTTCCTTTCCCAAAGCAATTAGTTGTTGAGTACCTGCCTTTTCAAATGTGCCCCTGATGAGTTCACAGGCTGTCTGCTGCCTGCATGTGATTCTGTCTTGTTTGTACCAGTCATTTGTGCACAAAGCAGAGGAGAAATCAGTAACACAATGTGGGACTTGCAGGATTTTTCTATGCCTGCGTTTATGTGGCAATTTATTTTTTTTCCACCTTCTGTTCAGCGTGTTCCAGCACTGAAAAAGAAAGTCTTTGGAGACTTAAATAGAACAAAGCTTTTTTGTCAGAAGATCCTACAGTGCTAGATGGCTTAGAAATGTGGATAGGTATTCTGCAAAAGTACCTATCACTCAGAAGACCATTTAACTCTGCTCATTCAGTGGTGTATAAATACCCTTAATTTAGCCTGATGTTTAGGCTTGCATCTTGAATATAGAACACTGGGAAATACTATTGCTTCGGCTTAGCACTAAGAAAATCAGGAGGATTCTAATAAGATGACAAAATAGCAGTGAGTTGAAAACTGACAAAGTTTTGGACAGGAAAAAAGATCTCGTGCTTTGGTGTTTTGACATGATTTGTAACTTGAGTGATGCCTGTGGAGGTGAAAACCTACATCTGCCTACTCTCTTATTTATTTCTTCTCTCTTTTGTCTGCCTCTTCTTTCATTTTCCCCTGAAAATTTTAATGCTAGTATCTACAAGATGAAAGTCTTGGTGTAAGTGGGCAGTGTGTCTGATGGTGTATAGTGGCTCCGATCCATAGGCTCAGATATGTAGGGAGGGGAAAAGCACCTCAAATGTTTCCTGAACCATCTGTGTGAAGTTCTTACCAAGGCAGGAGACCAATAATAAAATTTATATTATCCGGTTATAATAATTTTGATGCCTGTCTCCATTTGTGCAAGATACATGAATTATATAAAGTATATATGTATAATACACACATTACTAAATCAGATATGCAGCGTACCATCGTATTTTATAAATTAAACATCTTTGTATGTCCCCCTTTCTCTTTTTTTTTTTTTTTAAATGTACTCATGCACTTTTGTTTGAGTTATGGCACAGAACATGTGAAAGGGATACACCCGTTTGGTGGGTGCATTCTCCCAGCTTGCCAGGTATCCATGGTAAGAGTGCAGGCAGTGTGGGAAGACTGGGAGCTTGCTAGAGAAATCAGAGACAGGGAGGAGGCAAGGATCCATCAGATCTGCTGGGAAGAAAATAGAAGATACTGCCAGCTGTCTAGAAGGAATTAAACCATTTGAAGGGCAGTGAGCATGGGGAGATTGGAGAAGCTGCAGACCACGTGTGAGAGAGTACAATATGCTTAGAAAGGTTGGAGAGCAAATCCCATTCCCTGCCCCATACTATTTCAGCTTTAAACACACTTTCAAAAATTCACTAGCCGTCTTTTTGCATTTCTACAAACACACCAAGAGAATGTAGTGGTTTAATTGCACGTTAATGGCTTTTTTTGGTGTTGATTTGGTTTTTTTTAGGTAATTCTTCTCCAAAATGGAGTTGATTTCTGATTTGTATCTCCATGTTGAAATGTGCACAGAATAACGCATAGGAGTTAGGTTCACCTCTGTCAACTGTGCAGGGAGGCTGAGATGATTAGCCCATAATTTAGGCTTTATTTAGCAAGATGGCTTGAGTGTGAGCCTAGCAAAGAGATTTTGTTCTTTTGGGGGAAAATTAGTGATATTTAAATGCAATTTAGTATTATAGCGTGTTCTGTGTTCTCACACATGTTCTTACTGTTCTCATGCAAACCCCTTTAATCTTCCATTTTTCTAGGCCACAACGCTCCTTTAAGCTGCTTTATGCTTTAGCACACTTCCCCTACGTAGCAATCTTCTCTTTTTAGCAACTGCATTTCTTACACTGAAAACATAAATGTAGCGTGGCCTTTCCTTGTGAAAGAAAGGATAAGGCTTCCCTTGTTCCACCCAGCTTTGTGGCTCTCCAAAGTTACAAATGCTCCTGTCTTTTGCAGAGTCAATCATGGTGTTCTAGGTCATCTCCTCTCCTTCACCCTGGGCCTTTTTGGCTACCTGAAGCCATTTGGTCCCTGCAGTAAAAGCATTGCCTGGAGTCTGAGTGAGCACATCAGTGCCTAAGAAATCATTGCCACTTCACCTCTTGCATACTGTGACTGTTCCTGCCATTCTTCTCAGCGTTGAAGCCCTTAAGTGAGCCCTGCCAGTACATTTCAGACCCTGATTTTGGTGCTGAAACAACGGAGATGCAGGTAGCTCAGCTGCTGTAGAGTGGGCAGCCACTGATCCAGCTGCTTCGTGTTTGCTCAGTGCTACCTATGTGTATTTCTAGATGGATGGAAGTGGGTAAAGAAAACACAGGATGTAACTGAACCTAGTGAAGAAATAACTAATGAGTGCTCAGTGTTGATGGTAGGAGTAGAGAGAAGTAAACTTGTCTCCAGTTTCTCTTCTGCTAAGGAAGAGGAAAGAGAGAAAATGTAGTAAACATAAAAGCGAAGCCCCGGGGCAAGACAAATAAATACGAAAGAGGGAGAAGGAGGAATAATGTAAATTTGAAAAAATGTATCTGCAGGGGAGAAAGGTCGAGCTCTGTGACTGCAGGGCAGGAAACCTAAATTCAGGAAAGGAGAAGATGTACAAATAGATAATGCTGTATGTTACTGTGACAATAGAGTTTGCTGTGGAAGAAAATAGATCATCTGGAAAGTGGAGGAAAATTAGGACCAGGAACAGGTTAATGGGAGTAGACATATGGTGGTGTGACTTCCCAGTTGATGATACAAAAGTAATTTATGGTGCTTACCAGCAATAAGGCCACCGACACAGAGGAAAACCAGATGCCGTTAGTTAAGTTCTCCCCCGTCTTTGCTTCTCATTGCATCTGGAGATTTTGTTAAGACAGATCACCTTTATGTCCTTGTTCCTACAGGATATGAGAATAAACATGTAATTGCTGTTCAGAATGAACATTTGTATTAAATGGCCTAATGCAATTTACTTCAATTTTTTTAATTTGATCTAAACATAATTTAGCCTTCATCATAAAATTATTAGTGCCAAGGGACATATTTTAAAGATTGTGAGGAGCACTTAAGATCATTTTAATCAGGGATGGGTAAGTCCCATTAAACAATTGAGCTAGTCTTCCTGCCAAGAGAGAGCATAGCATGCTATATGCAGACATATATATGGTGTTTCATGAGCAGCAAGTCTAATGAAGTCTCTCTCTTTTCCCCGCCCCTTTTCTTTTTTTTTTAATAGATGGTTGCTAATTGTACCCTGTGCTGCTGTGCCCCATCTTCCTCCCATGTTCCTATCTCTTTGATTTCACACGAGTACCGTCCCTGAGCTGGAAACAGCAGGGTGCTGGGTGGCCAGCCGCTGCCCCTTGAGGTGAACCATCACTCCCTCCTTCCTTTTAGCAAGGTCTTCAATGTGCTGCCTTTCCTACACCTGCCTGCCAGCTTTCCCAAAATGTGCAGGTGGGCTGTACATTTATGATATTTGGCCTTTTATCAAAATTTGTTGATGTTGGCTGTGATTTCAAAAAATACTAGGACAGAGGGCTGAGTGTTAAGACAGTTGTGTATGCCTGATTTCCTTAGGAAGTTAGCTAAAAATAGTATTACGCTTTAATATTTATCTACAAGCCAAGGAGCTGACATCATCTATTGTCTGTGAGCCCTGTTTGTGGACAACAAAAATAAGCAAGCATGGCACTTCTGTATGTGTCAATTTAGAAAAGATGATAGCTGAAATTTCCTGACCTAGGTAGTAAAACTGTGTACTTTCATACTTAGTTTTTTACCCAAATATATCCTACCCTATCTTTTCTTTTCTTTTTTTTTCTTCTTTCTTTTTCCTCTTTTTCCCCCTTCCTTTCTTTCTTCCTTTTAATAGATGATAACTGTTTTTGATGTAGTTGACTACCTAGGACCTGATTTGTATAGTAAAAATATGTTAATGAATGATCTGTATGTGCAGAAATTGTGTGAGAACTAATCTAAATACACACCCAATTAGAAGCACATCTAGAAAATGGTAAAACGGATTGCATAGGGAAATTGTTGCATATGTAAAATACCCTATTATAATTACTTTCTTTTTTGGTAGACTGCTTGGGCCTTTGGGGTAGGTAGTGTACTCTGCATGCCAAGTAGTACTTTGCCAAGTGGCCTGAGTTTCACTGAGTTTTGATGAAAGTATCCGTACAGCAGCTGGTTTTAGCAGCATAATATTTATGAAAACTCTGTCTGCAGGTAGTTCCTACCTCTCCCTGTTTGTGTTGCCCAAATCCAGAGCCTCTTTATGTGTATGTACCTGCTTTATTGCCAAGATGGATGAAGACAGTTGCTGTTCGAGCAACGGCCCTCATGCAAATGGTTAGATTTCCATGTAATTAGGCTTTTTGTCTAATATCCTCTATTAAATACCTCCTAGTTAACAAACAGGGGAAAAATTGGTCCCTTCAAGGTAAGCTCTACTAGTGTGAAATGTAGCACTTACTGGAACAAGCAATAACAAAATATTGTGTCAGAGACAGATTTGTAATTTGGGTGCTTATTTTTATGCCCTGAATATTACCTGCATTTTTTGTTCCAATTTTCCTCTGTTGTCAGTGTCTTTTTAGATGATTATACAAAACATTTTTAAATAGCCACATATGTTGGCTTCAAGTTTTAAAAGAAGGCTGCTTTTTACCAATATGATAATACTGTTTTGTGATTTGAAGTGTGATTCCATGTTGAAATCTGCAGAAATGTAGCACCTGTTTTCTCAGAAGAACAACTTAGTTGTTTATTTGGTCATTCTTCTGATGTCGATCTTTTTCTTATGAATTCTAGCTGCTATTAATAATGCTTAACTGTAAGCATAGGGCATATCAGTTTTACGTGTTTAACTCCATTACAGGCAATAGATTTCTAATTTGGTTAGAAATATTTGCAGTGGAATTGGGAGATGCATTTAAAGCCCTGAGTGTTGCTGTCCAATCTGGCACTCACCACAAAGATGCAAACCAGAATAGTGATGATCTTGGTAGGCTTACAGGTGTGTTTACATGATATAATATTAGCAACGTAGCAGGCTCTGCTGCACTCTGAGTGGGTGGGATGCTAACGTAGTCATAAGGCCCCTGGAGATGAGGTTGAGCGATCCTGCATCTGCCTAAAATATTCTATGTAGGTAAGCACAATTTTTAGTGGAACAAAACTCACAGGGAAATGAGCACTGCTTGATATTTAATGAAGAACTGGAGATTAATGAGACCAACAGCTTAGCTACTTTATTTACTTGGTAAACACACAGTAGTATAAGAGAGCACACATTAATGGATTTGAAAATACAGCATTAAAAACTGTTCTGAGAGCTTTATGGTTTTTGTTCTTTGTTGCAGACCAAATGACACTGGGCAAACATTTGCCTATCTCGGTTGACGCTAAGACTTGATTTACTTAGTGTTTATTCAGAATAAGGATCTGAGTAGTTACTTGCTAGCATAGTATGTTTTATCGTTTACAAACAAGTAGTTCACAGACGTTTTAAAGGACTGTGTCATTTATTGCATGCCTGAGAAGCTGACAGCCAAATAGCTTTTGTTGTGATGTTCTACCGCCAAATTCTAGAGCAGGAACCACTCATTCTTTTGAACATCTTATTGCACCAGACAATAAAAACATATATATTTATCTCCTAATTCTTGCCTTCTGGAGACAATAAATAGATAATCTATAATGAAATCAAGATTAAAAACTTCTTTTAGGGTTGCACTTGTAATGAAAGATCTTGAATTCACAGTAACTATTAGAAAAATTATTGAAATTATTTGTTAGCAGTATGTACTCCATTTTTTTCATAATGCAGTGGAGAAATATTTATTTATTTATTTTCATTCTGGACTAAGAGTTTTTTATGTCAGGTGTATACTTTAATAGAAAAAGTTGCTCAGCTGGAAAACCAAAAGAGAAGAACCTGCTTTTAAAATTATGTAGTGGTCAGCTATGAAGCACAGTTCCTGTTCCTCTAAATTTTTTGTACAAAGCAAATACAGTATAACATTTCTTGAACATGTTATGAAGCAGATGGGCAGTGGGCATTCTCTGTATGTTGTGTTATAAATGGTGCGTTCAAAGAATATTAAGATCCAAAAATCGAACACTTGAAAAATAGGAAATGCCAGGAGTTAAAGCTGCCTTTCAAACTTAATTCATCTTGCTATTCCCCTCTTGTTATGCGAATTCCAGAACCACGGACTCTTTCCTGCCTTATTCAGTATCATTGGTCACATAATGGACAGCTTTTCAGCGCCTTTCTCATCCATTGTTGACTTTGTGGGCCCAGGTCTTCTACTATTCAAATCTTGTTCCGAGATAAGTTACACAGTAGTGCTTGTGGACACAGGTGTTTTTCCTAGTCTTTCAGGAGTTTTATCAGGTTTATCCTTACACTGCAGATGGTGAGTTGATATACAGAGTAGTTTTGGAAAGGCCTGCTAATTCAGTGCACATTTTTAAGTGCCCAGGAACTCATTTTTCCAGGTAGTGAGCATTATGTAGTGGTTCATGTTCTTAGCAAAGCTGCTGTTGTTGGTTGAGGGTTGCAACTCTTGATTACTCTGGGGGTCTTTTAATCAGACCTTAGGAAGAGTTGGACATGCAGAATATGAGGAATTTGCAGCTAAGGATTGCCTTTGTAAAGTTTGGGTTTCGCCTAGCAGCAAACAAGCTCTCTCTGGAGGCAGAGGAACCATTTTTTCTGGCATCATGAGAGACTGGTTTCTCTTTTTACAGTCTACTGCTGTTGTGGTTTAACCCAGTAGGCAGTGAAACACCACACAGCCGCTCACTCGCTCGCTCCCCCCCTCCCCAGTGGGACTGGGGAGAGAATCGGAAAGAAAAAGGGGGCGGGGGGGGAAGTAAAGTTTGTGGGTTGAGACAAAGACAGTTTTATAGGACAGAAAAGGAAGGGGAAATAATAATAATGATAATGATGATGATGATGAAAGAATATACTAAACAAGTGATGCACAACTCAATTGCTCACTACCCACTGACCAATGCCCAGCCAGTCCCCGAGCAGCGATCGCTGCCCCCTGGCCAACTCCCCCCAGTTTATGTACTGAGCATGACGTCATATGGTATGGAATAGCCCTTTGGTCAGTTTGGGTCAGCTGTCCTCGCTGTGCCCCCTCCCAGCTTCTTGTGCACCTGGCAGAGCATGGGAAGCTGGAAAGTCCTTGATTTAGTGTAAACACTACTTAGCAACAACTAAAACATCAGTGTGTTATCAACATTATTCTCATACTAAATCCAAACCACAGCACTATGCCCGCTACTAGGAAGAAGATTAACTCTATCCCAGCCGAAACCAGGACAGCTGCGCACCTTGTTTTCTGTGATGAGAGGAAGAGATCCTTAAAATAACTGTTATCTTCATTCAGTGCTGCAGATTTGTTCCTACAGCTGGTGTATTTTGTGCCTTGTGTCTAGTGCCCCTGTAACCACTGGGGAGAGGGAAATTCATACTTGGGATAAATAAAGGCTGTCAAAATGAAGGAGGCCCGATTCAAGTGGCACGTAGACCAAACAGCTTTGGCTGAACTTCCCAAAGTCTGAGAACTGTGCTGAAAGCTTTCTGCTCGCTTAAAGTTTTCCAAAGTTGTAAGTAATAGGCCAAAGTCTGCATATTGGAAACATAAGGTGATCAGCAGAGAGTGTTGGGGAGGCTACTAGCCTAGCCAAGTGTAAAATTTTCAGAATACAGTACATAGAAAATTCATACATAAAACAATACCTTGAGTATTGATTTCAGTTGTGAGACTGTACCTTCAGTTGAACAACTGGTGGAAGTTTCTTTAGTCCAACAAATGGGAGATACCAGGATATCTCAGGATATTTAGGGTAATAATTTAGAATATAATAATTAGGATAATGATTCAGGATTTTTCAGGATAATAGAAATTAACTGGGAGCTCATGCTACATACTTTACACCTTTCAGTTGTAGTGTCACATGCCAATTATTTCTAATCCCATTACTGTATATTTTCTCGGCTCCCTTCAGAGAGAGGAGTCTGTTGTGCTATGTGTCCTGATCTCCAAACACAAAGAACCACCGCTTGAGAGGAACCTCAGAGACATAGTTCATTAAATGTGCTCATTGTGTTCAGTTTTGGGCCCCTCAGTACAAGAAGGCTATTGAGTTGCTGGAGCATATCCAGAGAAGGGCAACAAAGCTGGTGAAGGGTCTGGAGAACAAGTCTTATGAGGAGCGGCTGAGGGATCTGGGGTTGTTTACCCTGGAGAAGAGGAGGCTGAGGGGAGACCTTATGACTCTCTACAACTACCTAGGAGGTTGTGGTGAGGTGGGTGTTGGTCTCTTCTCCAAGTAACAAGCAATAGGACGAGAAGAAATGGCCTCAAGTTGCATCGGGGAGGGTTAGATTGGATATTAGGAAAAATTTCTTCACTGAAAGGGTTGTCAAGCATGGGAACAGGCTGCCCAGAGAGGTGGTGGAGTCACCATCCCTGGAGGTATTCAGAAAACGTGTAGACGTGGCACTTCGGGACATGGTTTAGTAGGCATGGTGGTGGTGGGTTGACGGTAGGACTAGATGATCCTAGAGGTCTTTTCCAACCTGAATGATTCTATGATTCTATTCTATGATTCTAAATCCCTCCTGTTTCTGGCATGGGAGTTATGCCTGAATTCTTGAGAATTACATGTGAGTCGTGAGTTGTGTACTAACCATCCCTGCTCCAAAATCCCTTTCCTGATCTTTGTCCTAACTGGCAACAAGTAGACCAACCATTCATTCTGTAGTCACAGAGCTTGGCTCTATTGGACTTTCCTCCATCCTGGTGAGAATTAGTTTCTAGGTTACTTCTCTTAATATTTCATACAAAGAAGATAGTAATTTCAGTATGGGACTATGGGGAAGTGTGATAGGAAGTAGGTATAGAAATTGTGAAGGGAAAGCAGAATGGAAAGGAGCATTTATGAGTTTTGGACAGCACCCTAGTGCAGAACCTGGTTTTAGTAACAAAAGCATTCATATTAAAGTTATACTCAGTAGTGTAATATTCCTTCTTGATAGCATCCCTGTTGTGGAACATAAGTCTTGACTGGGGTGGTGTAGACCTCTGAGTGATGACCTTTTCAGACTTCATTAGTGTATAACTGGCCCCCTGACTGGCACGTTGGAGAGCAGAATTTGCTGTACTATATCAGACCATAAGTCTGCCAGCTCAGGAGCCCTTCTTCTGTGGTGTCCGCTTAGTACCTCAGGGTTCAGAGCGAGATGAATAAATGGTCTTCTCGCTAGAATATCTGACAAGTCAAGGGGAATGCTGTCCTGAATTTATGTCCTGTAGCATGGTGCTTACATTTCCAGCATAGCATTCGTAACTGTAAAAGTTATTAGCCTTCAGAATATCCCATCTGCCTGAGCTGTGCTTCATTTATTTAGTTTAAATAAAAATATGTCCATGTAGTGATTATGTAATGCATTAGGAAGCTAAACTGTGTCTGAAATTTTGTTACAGTAGCAGATATTAAATGTGATTGTGATATGACTCTTATGGGCTGTATAAAATGACAAACTAACTTTTTTTTTTTTTTTTTGGACCAGTGAAATTGATATTGGTATAGTATACTAATACTTACTTAGTCAGAATGAACACAGAATATATCTGGAGAAATCTCAGATAATACTGTAGGTGTTTCTGCTTCTAAAGGCAAAAAGGATCCAGGTTGTCTCTATATAAAAATGTGGAAAAAATTAAACCCCAAAATTAATAATTTCCCTTAGTCTATCAACTATATTTCTCATTATAGAACAGAACTTTATATTGTATTACACATTTTTGGACAAATGTATATGGTTTGGCTGAGTCTGACATGCTCTACCAATAGCATTTATTTACTTTATTATGGAATACAAAAAAAATACAGTTTGCCCTACTTTATGCAAAGCACCTTAAGGTATTAAAATTATGCTTAATATTCATTACCAGTTTACATCGCCTTAAAATATTTTAGCAATTAGGAGCAAAAAAAACCCATTATGAGTTGCTATTCAAAATATTTTTAAGTCAAGCTGTTAAAGTTTAACTCTCTTATGGAGATAAAAATTACAGAGAGAATAGTGACATATTGTATCTCTGCATAGTCTAGAAAGTTTCAGCCTATATATTTAAGGAGTATTTTCCTGGTTTAGCATGAAGGAAAAAGTACTGCTGCCTGCCTTACAGTTACAAGTAGAAGGGTAGCAGCTAAAAAACCCCAAGGAACCAAGCTATTTTGAAAGCGGCCAAGCCAGCTGAGTGACTTGTTATTAATTATTCATGAAGCATACATGCATGTGAACTCCTTCATTGTCTGAAGTGTCAGACTTCCTGCTATTTCAAAATGAAATACAATAAACCTCTCAGTGAAAAGTTTCTATTTATATACCCTCAAGCTCCAGAAGTGATGATTGTGGTAAATAAGACCCTGTATCTTTTTGAGTGCCTGATTTGTTATTTTTCTGATATTGGTTTGTAATTGTTTTCCCTGATGTACTTTTCGTCTTTTGATCTTCCAACTAATCAACCAAATCTGTATAAATATGGAATGACTGTGCTGAGATTGTTATTTAGTGTAAAATTTTTCCCTGGTGGCCAAAGGCTTTTTTTGTTCTCTCTCTTTATTAAAAACAAACAACCAACCCCACTACAAGAAAGTGAAATTATATTGTGGTTTTTGTCTTATGTCAAAAAGACTTTGTCCATTAGAATGGTAGTTTGTAGTATTTTTTCCTTCTCATTTTTGTCATACCTTATTTCTTTATTAGCATCTTCAATATTTTTACTTCTTTTAATATTGAAAATAATTAGGTTAATTCAGCTTTATTATATCTGTCACCATATTGTATAAAAAAGGTCAAGGAAGAAAGTAAATAAAGAAGGAAGGGAAGGAATGTGGATGGGCCTCCAGGTTTACCCCTTTCCTCAGTGACTGACTGTCCTAATTGTTAAGTTACCTGTGAATTCTGCTGTCTCTGTCCTCTGACATTTTTTCTGTGGTGCCCCATTTGCCGTCTTCCACTGTCTAAAATGGTGTTGGGGGGGGGAAGGAAAGATGAGATTTGGTCAAATATTGCTTGCTTTGAATTTGCATTCCAGATTCCAGGGTTGCGTTTTCTTAGAAGCAGAGCTACAGGATGCAAGATTTCCTCAGCCTTCATGGGAAAAAAAAGAAAAGTTTTAATTTTCATGGCACTGAGAAGATGCATGGCAATCTAAATGTAATGAGACGTGTAGTGAGAGTTGTTGGCAGAACTGTGAGGATGACTTAGGAGCAGCCCAGTGGTCCCATGGGGAGTC
The DNA here is from genome assembly GCA_013401315.1 of Balaeniceps rex. Lineage (NCBI taxonomy): Eukaryota > Metazoa > Chordata > Aves > Pelecaniformes > Balaenicipitidae > Balaeniceps > Balaeniceps rex. Next base: position 126,715 of record VYZW01009496.1, on the reverse strand, counting down.
TTTTTGTCTTTGTGTTGCTGTTCGACATAGTAGAGAGTGGGCCAAGAGCAAAGCTTTTAATTGCATCAGGAGAATGGGCAACATTTTTTCATTTGTGTTATCAGTCACTGCAGCCTATTACCAGCTATCAGGATGATGCTAAAAATCAATTATTAGAGAAATGCTTGATGAGAGGTACAAATGAACCTCTCCTTTTCCCTTTTCCTTCACATGCTCCAGTCAGTCTCTGCTCCCTGTTGATTTTGTTCCTCCTGCTGTTCCTGTACATTGCAGGCACTCATCGTCATAATTTTCCTCTTGAGCTGTCTTTGCATGCTCCTTGTGAAAAATGAAACAGAATGGAGAAAGTCCCCCCCATGCTTTTTTTTTTTTTTTTTAAACTTAATGTACAATGTACTGTTGTTCCTCAGAGCTAATAGACTTGTGGGAATTCAAGTAAAATGAAAAAGAGATCACCTAGCAGGAAGACTGTATAATTTTTAACTGAAAAATCTTCCTGAACTAACTCTGAGATCTAATGATAGTCCCGTTAAAAAAAAATCTCCAAGGAATAAGGAACATCTTTCACCAATACCTAAAGAGTCTAAAATGTTTTGGTGAGGAAAAAAATGAAAACAGATCAAGGTACCAAAGCTGGAAAGTGAGAGCGCCAGATACTCCTGTTCTCTTTCACTAATGATTGGTGACATCTCCCTATGAAATAATAAAGCCACAACATATGTTTTTGTGATTTTAAAAATAGAACTATTTGCCAGTCTGCTAGCATAATCATTCATGCCATTGATCATTGTAGATTAAAAATAACAGCCTATTCCTTAGCCAATGTTGTAGTATGGCAGGATGATAGTAGAATATCAGTTCATTTGATGCAAATGAAAATTAACAGGGAACTCCTGTTTAACTGCGGAGTACTAGCTGTAATGCATGATGAATTTCAAAGGTGCAGTCCAAGGAATGAGGTTCTAAATGGCAAGCTTTGCTTTATATTTTCAGTTGTTTATTAATAGAAACTTGATCTTGGAGCAGTTTTGCAGCAAAATGTATTTTCCAGTAGCAACTGTAGATAGTGGTAAAAATGTTTGAATACGCTTTTCTGTGGTAGTTCTGAAGAAGGGTGTTGTGATCATTGAAGCTATGTTGCAATGAACTTTTTCAAAGCTTGAACAAAGTCTAGAAGAGAGTAATAAAAATTTGGATGCTATTTTGAGTAAGGATGTATCTTAATCCTTTCCTTTCTAAGGAAATTGGAAACTTGGATTTAGATTCATGTTTTACATTTTCAGTTTTCTAAGGGAGAATAGGTTGAATCTGTTTTATATAGTAATTCTTTTTGTTGACCAGAGAAGAAAGATCTTTAATCAATTACATAAGTTAATCTTTATATTTCTGTTAGAAGATGCTAAAAGATTTTTTTATTTACATGAGAATAAGGTTCCCCAAGCTATGTGTATAACTAACAATATGGAAACTGCTTCAGAATCATAAGCAGTCTGATGTATAGCAAGGATAACGACTGGTGATATTTGATGCTGTCTTTTGAGGTGTCAGTAGAGATAGTTGTCCTTGATAAAAATAAAAAGATATACTTGAAACACTGTGCTAACACATAACTCACTTTTAAATGTGGTGTATGTCAGGCTCTATTTGCAAAGGATTTAGGATTTAAAAGAAATGCACAAAACCAGTTAAAACCGTCTTACTGGATAAAGTAACCAATATACTAAGAATGGCAAGAAAGGGAAAGTATTAATGTATTTCTTGAACTAACTTGTTAAGGAGGAAGATATAATAACTATTGTTGTACTGTTTCTAGACACTTTATCTTTCTGGATTTTAGAACTAATTATTTAACCTCTACTGGTTTTATTCGTAGAATATTGAAACAAGCTTTCTTGTTTCAAGTCGAATTAGACTTCTTCACTTGGTTATATTAATGAAAATAGCTTCTGCACTTGCAGAAGCCATTATTGACACAAACTGGTTGAACATTTGGCCAGCAACTTGCATCAATTGAACCTTTTTAAAGCATCAGTTGAAAACGTAAGGGAAAACTTAAGCAAATGCCCTGATGCCTAAGCCTAGGACAGACAAAACTCACAAGTTATTTAATGGTTAGTTTTTAAAAAGGGAAAATTTTAATTTAAATACCTTCCTTTGACCCTTACTTCCCCTCCCATTCATCTTGCATAGATTTCTGCCCCAGCTTTGACTGGGAACAGCAATGCAGGAGTTTATTGTGGGACAGACCTTTGGCTGTCAGAGGAGACTGTAGGATAATATTATTCACAGACTTTTGGAAATAGAACTATGAAATTTGTTCTCACCAAACACCAGTCCCTGGCTTTACAGCTGTATTAACAGCTGCCTTTCTAGACTTTTCCTATCTAGCACTGGACAGGAGCAGTTTTATGTTTTGCTTAGACTTTTTTCCTTTCTGTTACTCTCCCTTCTATTCTCACTTGCATCTCACCTTGAATTTGTAGTAGGATCATGGACCTTTTTTCTGAGTCTCTTCTCTGCAGGCGGTCTTTGTGAGGGCCTGTGCTAGAGCCTCGCATCTTGCAAGCAGCCCTTTTGCAGAGCCATGAGTGCTTCCCCACAGCAGCTGTGTAAAAATTCCTGGAGAAACCTCCAGGATGCAGCTTGCTAGTATGCTGAATTTGTTCCAAATACAGTCACCCCCTGACCACCTCGAAAACATATTTTCTATCAACTTGTAACTGTTTACTGGTTTATTTTTCTCAGTTTTTTTCCCTATACAATTATGTCTGAAGTTGAGGCATGGGGACTTGCAAAGTGCACATATTCCACTTTTCAATACAGAGAGTGGAATCTTCTGGCTAAGATTTTCTAGCCCATCGTGGTCTAGACAGTGTTTAGACAGACATTCTCCAAATGTTTTATTAGCTAGTAAGATGTGATCAAGAAAAACATTCAGAGCCTGGCAGCATTGGAAACTATTGTGAAAGGGTGTACTAGAGCACATCCTTGGATGGAATGGGACGTGCATGTAAGGGGGGAGAATGGTAAAGTATGTGTTTGGATGAAGCAATAGGGTGGTAAGTGATGGACGATCACCAGCTACTACTAATTAGACAAACTTAGTTGTACTTGGAGACAGAGAAATTACCATATCGGTTGCAGAAGGGATTACTTTTGATGACTTGGATAACATAATCCTTTTTCAATTTTTTCTTTGATTTACTTAAGACCATCCTTTTTCAATTTTTTGTTTGGTTTACTGAAGACCAAGTAATAACGGAGTCCTGTTTGAAGGGTAACTTATCCAGAACATGTCACAATGTTCAATTCTACACTACCAAGAGCAGAAGAGTTAAATTTTCCAACCGTGTGATAATATTTCCACTTCCCAAAATAATGTATATATACAAATGGCTTCATTAAGAGAGTAATAATCTCCTCAAGAGCACAGAGCAGACTCTTAGATGGAGGATAGCAGCTGTGTGGACACCAGACTGCACCAATAGTGTTGAGAATGTAAATTTTTGCAGGAGATGTTGGAGTGAACTAGAAAGAAGGTATTTCATAGCAAGATATTTCTTCAAGCTCTGCTTCTGGCCTGAGTAGAAATCAAATAATAATGGCAAGATAGGCTTCTCTTTTAATTTAGATTTAATCAAAGGCCTTTACCAATAAACTGTATGAACCTTCGTCTGCCTACAAATAATGAAGGCTTGAGATAACTGACCGTGGTGGAATTCAGTTCTTTGTGCAGTGGTCTATTGTTTCTTATGCTTTTACTGTTGAGTTCTTCCCTTTATGAATAGAAGATAATTGAGGCTTGGAAATGCCAGTGTAGAAATGAGAAAGTGGAAAATGAAGTGAGAAAATGGGAAACGGAGGTTAGATTCTGTGAGTACAGTGAAGACTAGTGCAGCCTGGATAAAGTGTTATTCACATAAATTGACAGATTAGCTGTCTTCTTAAGGCTTCTGCACTTCATTTGCTGATGTGTTCATTTGTAATTTTTTAAAACTTCTGTGGAGAGTTTTGTTCGACAGAAAAGCATACATGTTAAGGAAAATTAATATGCAATCAATCATCTATCTGTAAATGGTGAAATTTATAATGCTACAGAGGTTACACATAGCTGGCAAAAACTTGCATTCGCATGCTTTTTTTCATTCAAGGAAATATGAAGTTGGCTTTAAAAATGCTGTTGGTGGTGTTAATGTTCTTTTTCTTGGCGAAATCCAATAAGAAAAATTGATCTCGGTAAAAGAAAGGGAGGTAAATAAAGGTATTTTGCAAGCTCCTATTCTGTTCTAATAATTTTTTTTTTTCCCCCTATTGCTTATTGCTTTCTGTGGATTAGAACGATTTTCTACTTGATTGTATATGTGTTACCGTATGACAGTTGGAGACATACTAATTTATTACAGAATGGATATGAAATTTTTCTAGTGAAGAGAAGTGGGAGGGAGAGCAAAGAGAAAGATTTTCCTATGACAGTTAAAAATAATGAGAAAAATTTGCTTGGGGAAAAATCATTTCAGCAGAACTTTCTTACAGCTATTTTGAGAGACCAGCTTCTCTTCTCCTTGCTGGAATGTTTGTTAAGGTCATCTTGGAGTCAGAAGTGAACAAAGCGGTGGCTTGGAAAGGATGCCCTCTGTTAGGAAAAATGTGGTTCTTCTGACACTAATGTGACAAACGCAGAACAAAAGTGAAAAAAATTAGCTTATGGCTTATCAGAAGAAAAAGATGTAATCGTGTTAGATTTTCAGGGAAATATGGAACAGCTTTCTGCTGTGTTCTGGTCTCACAAGTTTAAAAAAAATGGGAGGAGGCCAACATGGACTGCATGTATAGTTACTTAAACCATAAGTGTAGCGCTCTGCATGCTTGCTCTTTGTAGAGTGTCAGCAAAAGAGAAAGTGGAAGCTTATTCATGTAGTGATGGATTCATCCAGTGACAGAAATGGAGGAATTTTGATTTGTAGTTTTCTGCCTTTCCCAGAGCTGATCTGACTGCTCCTTTTTGCTGTGGAGCTGACACTGATCTATTTGAATGCTCCGCAGCCTGTTCTCAGTCTCAGGGTCTCAACAGTGCTGGGACATCTGCTGTGCTTTCTGTGTCTCAGGAGGCCATGGTATTGTTTCTTTCTTGGCACGTCTGAAAGATTTCCTGGTTTTAGGCTTATTGTTACCCTGCCACAAAATGGAGCTTTGTGTCCTGACTGCCTTAGACTCTCAGATCTGTGCTGACTTCCAGGGTATTTTGGGGCTTAAACACCGCAGTGTCCCAGATCTCCATCCATATTGGCTTTCTGGGGCATCCACTGGCTGTATAGGCGTGTGTTGTGTGTCACCCTATACTTTTAAAGTATTTTAGGACATCATTGCTATTTACTTAGAAGTATAAAATATACACAGATTAGGCAAAAGTGTATACCCTCTGCTCTGTTTCCTCTTCTGGAATGCTGTTTTTGGCTTGGGTGGAAGATCCAAGATTCTTTTGTACAAGCACTCGTGTTCATCCCTGCCCCATCTCAAACCCGCCCAAAGCCTGCCTGTGTCAGCTCTGTCCTCTTGCCTTATTTGGTATCTTCCAGTTCCCAAACTCATTTTCTTAGACAGCTAAGAAAAGTAGCTTTTTCAACCATTATCATTAGTCCTTAGAATATTAGATTTAGGTACAGATGTTTTAGTCAGTCATCTTAATTTGGTGGGTACGTGCTAAGGTCCTCTTTAGAAAGGGTAGGCTAAGGCACTCCAATATATGGCAGCTTTCTTAGTAGCAACTTCTTAAAATCTGGAAGTTTTCATAAGCTCTATGTAAACTCTTCCCCTGAATCATTACACGTGGCTATTGATTTGAAATTAATTTGCATTGCTTTAGTGGAGGCAGTCTCTTATAGACTGCTGTCTGAGCCTTGATGAGCTATGTGGCATACTTACAGCAAGAAACGCTCATTCTTCTTAAAAGGTTTAAAAGTGTGAGTCGATACACCAAGGTTAGGAATCCAGGAGAATTATTTATGCAAATTCACATAGTAAGTTCATGGCATAGTCGAATGCTTACCCTGAATCTCAGGAGTCCCAGCCTTTTGCCTCAACTGTAATGAGAACCTTCACTTTATCGTGCTGAAGAAAAGACAATGCCAGAAATAGTGGTGGCTGATGACGTATGGGTGCTGTGGAATACAATGTATGTACCCAAAGCCAAGGCATGAGGCATATGACAAACCTTTGAGATGGGTGTCTCAAAAATTCTTGCTCTTTTTTCAATCATCCTGGTATTTTGAAGAAATGAAGTACTGTGAACTTGCAGAATACATTTCCATATTCAGTTGATCAAAATAATTTAGGGCATCTCATGTCAGCGTTGGTGAAAGGTGACTAAGATCTTAAAAAGACTTCAGGAATAGATTAGCTATTTTCCACTTATTTATATGGGGGAAAATTGGCGTCCAGTTGTGGGAGTTTCATCTGCATATCTCAAAGAAGAAATGTAAGGTAAAAACTGTCAAAATTAAGAACATTCATAAAGTGGTTTTCAGTATGCAGATATAATTGTATTGAAGACAAATCATTTCTGCTTTTGAAGTCAGACAGATTGGAGACAGCATCAAGTTCTAAAGGTTGAAAAACAGAAAACAAAGGTGATGCTAATGATTTTTCAAAGGCTGATACCTTTCAGCTAGATTCACCTTGCTAGTACTTGTGCTATAAAAATATGTCGAGTTGAACCTTGCCTCTCCTCTATATTTTTCTTCAGTTTTGTGAGTCTTCAAATAGAATAATTGGAACTTTCCTTAATATTGCAAAAGTGGATTTAAAACTATTTTCTGTGGTATTTTTGAAAATCTTAGCCTGTTGCTGGTAAATGAAAACAGATGGACTTCATTGATACCTGGAAGACTTCCAGTTACCTTAAGACCAAGGCACACTGAAGAGTGATAGATAAGGGAACGGAAGACCCGTGTAGCACTGCTGTCGCTGGGACTACCAATGTGTTACATGCCTGAGCGTTTGTTGAAAAAAGGCTAGGGTTCAGCCGGTCCACAGATTCTCAGAAAAAACTGCCAACAACAGTGACGTCAATGTCAATTCTGGTGGCTGTATTTTACAGTGACTGATCTGCTGGTATTTGAACTGAAACCACTGAAGTTATTGGATAGTGTAAATTGGTGTAAATCCATTAACTTCCTTAGAGCTCTTATTTACAACAGGACCAAGCCCAACTTATTGAATAGATGTCCTGTGTATTTTTTTTTATTTTATTTTAGTCTCTTCCCTGTGTGGCTTTTGGTTTTTTGGTAATGTTATGATGATACAGGGTGAAGGAACGAAATAGTGATTTCAGTTACATGGACGAGTCCTTTGGAAAAAACATGCTGTCGAGCTTTTGAATACGTAAGAAGTGGCAGGTTTTCAGGCAAGCCTCCAAATCCCTCCCACATATCTGGAGATTATATAATCAAATCCTGTGTGTGTTTCATGTCGCTGGGACAAAGTACAAATGGCGAAGTGAAATTAATTCTTCCCCTTATATAAAAGGAGGCTGGGAGCCGCCAAATTTTGCAGCATTATTACAGCAAAAGTAGAGGGAATTTTCTGGGGGGGGGGGATGAGGATGAAGTACAGATTGGATCCAGACTGAACATGGGCAGTAGATGAAACTTTGGTCAGTCAAGTCATTGTTCTGCACAGCTAGGATGCGAATGAAGGGCAGGCAGAGAAAGACAACCCTCTTGTCTTTGTGCAGGTGGTCAGAGGCCAGTCAGGTCTTTAAATCCTAAGACAACGTTGTACCTTCCAATATTTTTGTTTTGTTATATTTATGATTTGTCTCTCTAGCTAGCAATGGTCATGATTTACAAAATGTGGGAAATCTCTATTTTTAAAAGTGTGCGTCAGAATGAAAACACTACATTGAACATTCCTCTGCATCCAAAATCTGCTAATTTTTAGATAAGTGAACTTGTGGTATTTTGAAAAATGTTGACAAAAAATAGTTCCACCAAGGTCTTGGTGTGTATAAAAAGCAGCAGCAATTTTGATCTGTGTTTACTGAAGTGTTAAAAGTTTCTCTGGCTCTCACTGAGCACTGATGTGCTCCTGGTGTTGGCTGTTTCGTGGAGTCAGGATCCAGTCCCTCCGTCCAGCCAAGGCTTTTTCAAAACCTCACTTTGTTGTATAAATGCGTTATAAGCTGTGGTGAATAACATGTTTAATAAATATCAGTCAAAAGTGTTCCACAAAAGTTGTTAGATGCTAACTCATGAGCCATTGCCTTGCCTTCCTGTGGTTTGGTTGTCTCCCCTGCCTGTTTCTGAGTAGACTTTTGCATTTTAGGTGCTTTCTCTTACTAGCTGTTGCAGCTTTTCTTTTCGCTGTGCTTTACATAGTACTGCCTGTCCAGCATAGTGCCTCTTTTTCTTCCTATTTCTGATTTTAAGTTTCTCTTCCTTAGTTTATTTCATACTCTGTTTTCCTGTTTCTCATGCTATTTCATATATATGAAGCAGCTACCCACTGCAGAGTGTAGGGACCATAATAAGCAAAGCAACCCAGATGAAAGCTAAAATCCTTCTTGTGTTCCTTTCACAGATAGCAAGGGCCTACAGAATCCTCTGCATTTAATCTATTCTTCCTGGACTGGTCCAGATCCTTAGGCAATTTGCAGTGGATCAACATGCATATAGTGTTAGATGGGATGTGAGCATTATTCCAACCAGAAAAAATGCAACGTGGCAGTCCGCTGACCTGAGAGTTACCTGGAGCAGTAGCATGGTCTGTAGCAGATGAATAATTGGACCCTTTCTGAAATTTGGTTTGGACTTGTTTCACTTGTTTCACTGACTCATCTGTGTTTTGGTCCCTGTGGTCGACACACAAGGCATGCAGTACCTCCTTTTCCCTCAGCTTTCCAGAATGTCCGCTACCAGAAGGACAAATGCACGCCTGGTTAGTGCTCTCTGAGGATGTGTTGTGGTTTAACCCCAGCTGGCAGCCAAGCACCACACAGCCGCTCGCTCACCCTCCCCCCACCGGTGGGATAGGGGAGAGAATTGGAAAAAAAAAGTAAAACCTATGGGTTGAGATAGAGACAGTTTAATAGGACAGCAAAGGAAGAGAAAGTTATAATAATAATAATAATGATAAAAGAATATACAAAACAAGTGATGCACAATGCAATTGCTCACCACCCGCTGACCGATGCCCAGCCAGTCCCCGAGCAGCAATCGCTGCCCCCCGGCCAACTCCCCCCAGTTTATATACTGAGCATGACGTCATATGGTATGGAATAGCCCTTTGGTCAGTTTGGGTCAGCTGTCCTCGCTGTGCCCCCTCCCAGCTTCTTGTGCACCTGGCAGAGCATGGGAAGCTGAAAAGTCCTTGACCAGTCTAAGCACTACTTAGCAACAACTAAAACATCAGTGTGTTATCAACATTATTCTCATACTAAATCCAAACCACAGCACTATGCCAGCTACTAGGAAGAAAATTAACTCTATCCCAGCTGAAAACAGGACAGGATGAAAGTCCATATGCTGCAATAAATCTGATGCTGGAAAGTTGACGAAACTACAGCAGTGGAGAAAAGTTAGTTAATGTTAAACTACTAGGCTGTGACAGCTTTTCTCCTTGCTTAAAAAGTACATGCTGGTCTAGTAATTTCCAGCTTTGGGTTTACTTACTTCAGATATTTTAGTAGCTCTCAAAGACAAAGGACCTATTTGGTTTGATTTAAGCTGTTTATTTTTCTCGTTTATCAGATTACAATGTAACAGGATTTTACTGTGAGCAGTGTTGGTTAAAGCAAAGTTCTCCCCGGCCCTTGGTCCTGTCTCCTGCAGGAGCGGATGCCAGAATATAAACCAGAGAAATGTAACAATAGCTCTTCAGAATACCTAGTTGCCCTAAAATTGCACCTTGGGAACTTCCTGAGCAGTTACTATATACTTTGCAATTCTTAGTGAATTCGTCTTCCAGGAACCTGTCTAATCCCTTTTGAACCCTTTGAAACTGTAGGAACTTCAGTGTCTTCTGGAAGGTAGTTCCACAGCGTTAATGCTGCTGGACAGCCTCCTCCTTTTATGTGGTTTAAATCTGTCCGTACCAGTTGCATTTGTTCCCAATTCCTACAGCGTATTTCCTGAGTAGGAATATTTGAAGCTCATCATTTTGAAGATGAATTTAGAATCTTTTTTCCTATGTGCCCCAGTTTTTTGCATTTATCTACATCTGCCGTTCTGTTGACCAGTAGCTAAGACATTCTTCATAGCTGATGCTAGTTTGCTATGTTATGTCCTATCATCTGCAGACTTTGCAATCTTACTAAATTCACTTCATGGTTTTGAATGTGTTGAAAAACAACAGAGAACAGTGGTTAAAAAGTGGCCATTTCATCCTGTGCTTCATTTCCCATCTTTTAAGCAATTTGTGCCTGGCCTTTCTGAGTACTGAATGTCTGCTTAGTTTCAGAAGCAGGTGACCTTGTTAAAGCCTTTTGGAAGCCCAGGTAGGTTGTATTGTTATGCAAATGTTTGTTATTCCTTTAAGGAACTTCAGAAAGTCTGAGAGATATAATGTCCCATTACAAAAACCTGCTTGACTTTCCCTCTGTGTATCCAGGTACTTTAAATATCAGGACACTGTTGTTAAAAATAGATTCTTCAGAAGAGTAGGACCTTCAGGTAAATACCACATGTTCATTTTATGTGGTGATTCCTAAATGTATGAAATAGTATTTTTTTCGCTTTTAAAGGGCAGTCAGAGTTTGATTGGATATCTATTCCTATACATACAGCACTTGCCAGTAAAACCTCTCCTGTCTGTCGCGTTTTAATGAAAAAACCTCTGATGAGATTTGAAGTGAAGAACTGCTGTCCTGAGTGAAATGACTCACTGTATTTAATTTTTTTATTGGCAGGTTAGAGGTAGGCCTTCAGATTGGAAAATTTCACGTCTGCTTAGCAATTACTTAAACATTTAATCTATGGTGTGACTAAATGCATTCCTGACAGGAGTACAAATTGCTAATGATGTGGTTATTCTTCCCTGTCAGTAGATTCCCTCAGTAGATTGTCTTGGAGGAGACTTGATGAAATCATTCTGATTAGCGTGCTGCTTTAGGTATTATCTTTTCTGATTTAATATATTGTTTTTCTGATTTTCTTTTGTCATAGCAACTCTGAAAGCAGTATTGTAGACTGACATGAGGTGATTTTAACTGTTCTGTGGTAGCAGTTCACAGTTGTTGCTTTCAGTGTATCTGCCTGATGGGTTGGTCTGAATTTTGCAATGAACATTTGAAAGTGTTGAGGTATTTAAGGCAAAAATAACTCAAAAGAATTGAACTTGGTGAGTTAAATTAGCATTTCCCTGCCAGGCAATAACAGGAAATGTTCGTCCAAAAACATTACATTACATAGCGTCTGACATTTGCATGTATCTTTCCAGTAGCCTTGGTACATGGAACAATTCCCATAATCTGGAAATAAGCTACTGCTTAATAAATAAGCAGCACATAGTGTCAATGTGAATGATCAGAAGCGGACTATAGCAAACTGTGCCTGGGTTAGTGCAGCACTTTATTTTATGTATATTTTGAATTAATTCCCTGGTACCTTTGTCAAGAAATGTATGAGGAAAGATAAAGGATCAGCATGGCTAGAGTATGATGCATCTGTTCTATCCCAAATTTTTGTTTTATGATTAGGCAAAGAGCCACTGGACAAATGCACTTCTAGAAGTGCGTGCTTTGTTGACTGTAGGGCAACTGGATGACTAGCTTTGAATTACGCATCTAGAAGTAGCAATATTAAGATTGGACAAGATGGTCCTGTGGTCCCTAAGTATGTGCTCTTCTTTCTCTGGCTAACTACATAGATCGAGGCCTGGAGTCTGATCTGCAGAGGTGTGGACTAAGTGCAAAACGGCACCAGGATTTTAGTGATGCATTGACTTTATTCCTTTGCCTCAGTTCCTCATCTGTGATGGAAATACTAGTAGCCCCTTCAACATTTTTGTCTGACCTGTATGTAATTTAACCTTCTGTGTGTTCTTTGCAACATGTCTTTGGATTGCAGTTTCACAGTGACCTTCCCCCTTCTTACCAATAGCACAGGTATCTCGGTTCTGGGTTTGATCTGGTAAGGTTTTATCTGCTTGAATTTAGAATGGCTGCATTACTTGTGGCTGATCAGGTTAGCCTCAAGACTTGAATACTATATGCAGTGGCTGTGTCCACATAACTGGGAGAAAAACAAATAGGAAGCTGCTTTTATCCCTTTTTCAGTTGCCCAGAGCACATATTAAGAGCTAGAGAGTTGCAAGATACTGGATCTGAAACTAATCACCGCTCTGGGACTGAATGCTACTTGTCCTGGGCGCTGAGCCAATGTAATTTTGGGGAATAAGTCCATGTTTGGGACAAGAACAAAGCATTTCTGTATGGTTTTGATTTAAAAGTAAATATATAAGACTTTTCTGTGGCCGTTTTAGAGCTATTCACATATTCAGAGTAATACGGTAAATAACAATGAAGATGGATGGCAATGTTTTAGATCTTTATAAATACGCAGCAGATAACAAGATATCAATATACTGCTTTTTATCACTCTGGAAATGGCACCTCCTACAGTGACAATTTTGCAACATATTCGATTGTTATAAGGTGCTTCTCCAAGATCAGCACTTAATGATTCTGAGCTGACTCTTCTGAGAACAAATATCAATTGAAGAACTCAGTCCCTCTTCTCGCTCCTTTTTCTTTGCCTGGTGTATAGGACATGTGAGTGTGAGTTAAGGGATTTTTGAGAACAGAAAAAATAACCTGGAGGTCACAGGTTTTTAGGTTTCAGAAGCTATAGCATCTGGAGTCTGGGCAAGAATTACATGGCTGCATCTGAAGTGGATATATGTTGAGCAAGCTATATTGATGTGTTCTGCCGCAAGACTTTAAGGAGACTGGGCCTCCTGGACTTAGGGACAGCACTGCAACTTGGTAATGGCAGTGCTTAGTGGCTCAGGCGTGTGTATAGACACACACACGTGCTTTAGCTGGATGTGCTTATGGGCTTTTGCATACATGCACAAAAGTAGAGTTTCAGTAATGAGAGGTTTTTAATTTCATGTCAGTTGCTTTTCAGTTTTAGGTGGCAATCTGCATGTAGTACTGATTTTAACAATGTATCTTGGTAGCAGGGTAATTTGGTTGCCATGTGAATACAAATCTGCAGGGGAAAAATTGAAAGCCTGTTATTGTAGTTTACCAAGTATCCTGTGGTGTTCCTCAGAAAAGATTGCAAATTATATTTTTGCATATTAAAAAAGCAGCTGCTGCCCTTGAAGTCACAGATGTACCCTTACAAGTGTTTTATAATACACTTCCACTAAATTTTCTGAGAAACGAGACCAAATTCTTTTTCTGTTTGTATTTCATGGATTACCTATTAGCTGTTTGATAAATACTTTAGGTCACACAGCTCGGTAGGGAAGCAAAAGGAAAAAGAAGAGATCCTGGAAAGATGCCATTTGCACTGGCATTTATTAAAATAATTTCCATAAGGGAATGAGGAAGGGTAAGCCTGACCTGCTCTGCTGGGCTGGTGTGAGGGCTCCTCAGAACTTGAGGAGTCTCTATTATGAAGTTACTTTTTTCCAGATGAAGAGTTGAGCTACAGCTCAAACTCCTGTGCCCTGATTTGCAGAACATCCTTAAGGTCATTCCATTTCTTAATGATTCACATGGCAATAATGTCTGTGTTTTGAGGAATGGTGAAATGCATACACCTCGGTGCAAAGCTGCAGGTAATGCTTCAATCTAAGATTCAAGTTTATAATGTCAGCTCAACTGTGATATGGTGATTATGCTGCTGACTTTGTATTCATCTGTGTCTTCAAGTAAAATTGGTTCACTTTACTGTAGGTTAACCCAACACTTCTGCTGACTGGTATTGTGTGTGTGACTTAATGACAAATAATTCCCTGCCAGCTGTTAACGACTGGGTTAAATTTGTGGCAAGGGTGGCTAGCATCACAGCCAGCCTCACCTGGGGCATTGATGGCTTGAGGCCTTTTTTGGTGGAGAGCATGGTAGTACTGTTTGAATGTTTTGAAGTGACAAGTAAAATAATTTGGTATGGCAACAGCTGGTATCATTTGTTTAGGTCTGTAATGATGCTGTGTTTATATCCATAAAAGATTTCACATGTATCATATTAAATGATTATCATAATGAGTGGTAAGTGAATCTTAGTGTAATTTTTTCTGATACATTTATAGGAATAAAAATAAGATTTAAAAATTTCCTAATAATTTTTTAAAAGTCTTTCACAACTGTTTATATTCCATTCTTTCTACCTTTGGATCTAATAGGGCAGAGTAAATTAATTTTAAAGTGGTCTGTATGTTAAGTAAAAATGCGTCAGGGAAAAAGTGTTTGTGGTGCTCAGTGTCACTGGGGCATTAGAGAAATGCATAAATTTCAGTTTGAGGTTAATAGGACAGCGGCTTTGTTCCTTTTGTTGCTACACGTGCCGTAAGTGGGGCACGAGTGATGTTGACAAGAGCAGGCAGTAGATAGGGTGTTAATAAAACCCACTGGAAGCAGGTGGCAAAGCAGTCCAGGTGGTGACATTCCGCCGCCTTATGTAGAAATGCATGTGGAATGAAGAGATGGCAGCTCGTGTTTCCGAAGGGACGCATGCTGGTACAATCACATCTAGCATGCGTTAGCTGGCTCCGTGTCATTTAATGGAGGAAGGTTACTAAGGGAGAAGGTGGAACTGGGGAACTTGAATACCGTGTTCTCAAGTGCCAAAAAGTGGTGTTTAGTAACAAAATGGAAAGGTTGGCAGTGAGAAAATGAGCAACGATGGGAGATGCGCAGCAAAGTGCAGAACTGCAAAGCAAGATACTCTTTTTAAAGTGTGCACTGTAGTTCCTCTTTCCATCTTGCATTACTTGAGGGCAACCATATCACATGTTTATTGGAAAAAAGGTTTTGTGGGAATAATATCTTCATATTATCGCTTATATTACTTATAATATTCAGAGCAGACCATTCTTCTGAAAAAAAGATGGCAAGCCTTGCCCCAACTTTGTATTCCAACAGCAGAACTGAAATGTTGTGCGTATGTTTCCTTGCCTTTTGGTGCAAACCATTAGACCACTTTTGCTTGGCTTCAGCTTTGCTTCCCTGGCAGCGTGTTCCTCCAGGTGAGCTGAGGCAGGTGGGTCATTGCAGACCTGAGACCTCTGAGGCAGGCTGTGGTGTGTGCGGGATCTTGCCCTGGCTGCCTGGCTCAGTTGGGCTGAAACCTGCTTCCTTCCTGCTCAATGCCAAGGAGTCAGCAGCAGTGTGAGCTCTTACGTGCGTTGGACTCGCAGGGCTCCACTTGCTGTCCCAATGCAATTTTTTCATTCTAAAAGTCTGTTTATACTGTCAGTAAAATGAAAATGGGGTTTTAGAATGAATTTTTGTTAATGAAAACCAGTAACATCATCGGGAATGTTGTCCCTTATCTCTGGAGTCAGTCCGTCTGCATTCTGGCACATGTCCGCTTGATATCCCTGGATATCCTGCGCATGAACAAATTTTGGGTCTAGTTATGATTCTTGGGCTGGATTCTGTTGAACACTTCACAAAAAAAAATTTAATTCTCTTTAAAACATTGGCAGGGGGCTTTCTGGGAGGACAGCTTACAGTAGAATTATTTATCGGTGTCCCTTGTGCTGCAGCATGTCTGGAGCACGCTGGCAGGAAGGAAGGGAGGTGTGCACACGCATGTGCTTGTCATTGCTCTTGCTGATTTTAACAGGAAACTGGTTTTGCTGGAAAATCTTAAAGGTACCATATTTGAAAAGTTGCTTTTCTTTGCTGGCCTTAGATTTCTATTCGGATAAGTGAAGGGAAAATGACATTCTTTATGTCAAGATACTTTGACATGAAGAGCTGGCTTTTAGAGTGGACCATGTTCTGCAGTCCGTTATTGTATTTTATTTTATTTAGACTTCAGGTGTTTTAGGGTACTGTAATGAAGAATCATGCCTTATGTTATACTCAAAAGCCAGGGAAGCAGTATTTGAGTATGGTGTAAATATATATATGCACAGCCATATATTTTGCATTAGGCACTTTTTACAGTGGACAATTCTGTTTAACGGTGGGCGTGCTCCTGAATTAATAATGGCACAGAATTGTTGCTCTCAAGTCCATGCTGAATTCTTCATGTAATGTGGAGAAATTGTCTTTTCCTCTCTGTTTTCCTGAGGGGGGGATGGGGGTGGATGTGTGTTTGCATTTTTTTTCCTTCTGCTATCTTATATGTCAATAAAACTTTTAAACTTCACTTCGGTTACAGTTAAAGCAAAAACTAATAAATGCAGTACTGGAATATCTGAAAGACATTCATGAGATGAACTTGAGAGGGAAAAAGATTTACTAATTGGTGTCTGTTCTAAATATAAGGAGACATGAAAAAAGGGACTTGCGTATCATGTAATGTCAGATGATTTAATTTGCTCTTGAGATGTGTCTAGTTAGTTGGGAGAGACTGCTGTGAAAAGGAAGGCAAATGCTGAAAAATGATACAAAACTAAAAATCCTGGTTACAAACCTTGTTCAGCCTTGTTCTGTAAAAGTTATATATGTGATTTTCCTTCTAGAAGAGAAAATAAATACAGCTGTGTCCGTGAGAACTGCTCTAGGTTGTAACTTGGCTGACTGGTCAGGAATAACTGTACCGAAATGAGCATTATTTGCCACAGAGGGCTCCTTTTGTTGATGAACTATCTCTGTGTCTCCCTCGAAGACCGAGATCAGAGCAGAGCCTGGAACAGAGTCACCACGTAATTGGAGCTTGCTGAGAAATGTCGTGTCCGTCATTTGCTTGGAATGGTACGCAGAGAATAGCATAGCTCCAGGGTAGCAAAGATCATATCCAAGTTTTTCCAGTGACCTAGCCAAACCTGAAGGAGTTTACCCTTCCAGCCAATTGCCTCCTGAAAGCCTTCCAATTTCCAACTTTCTTTTCGTAATCACTGTTAAAGTGTACCGGAGCATCATCATTAACATTCGTTCTTACAAGAGTACTGCAGGCAGCAACACAGCTGAGAGGCATTTTCATTTGGGGTAGATTAGTTGCTGCTAACGCTAGACATAAAGTACTGTAAAAAGGTACAGATAAATCTTGTGCTCTGATACTGATAAATTTTCATGTTGCGATTTTGTGATGTTTGAATGTCATGAGCTGAAACTTCTAGTAGTGGATCTCCTGTCTTGGAAGCTTTAGTGTAAAAGTAGATGCAGTTATTGTTATTATCCAGTGAAATCAGCCTGTACAGTTCAGTCTTATTTTGGCTCGAAAGCTATAAAAACTTCTGAACAGAAAGCATCCTAGTGCTTTATTTATTTATTCATCCCAGTGAATTATTTTAGTCCCCAGTGCTTGGCGCATCCCGTGTTTTAGAGACGTTAATGTACAGAAGTCTCAAATGGAAACTTTAGTACTAGATTTAGTCATATGGCTTTCCAAATGTAAGATTGTATCGTGGCTCCTTTGCATAAATGATGGTGATTTAAAATAAAAATAAAGTCTAAGAAAATGGATAATAACGGTGAGAGATTACTTTCTTCAGTCTTGTTTCTTTGCTCTCTGTTGTATTTTTCAAGTAATCTTTGTTTTTTTGCTTCATTTGACTAGAGACGGATGAGGGACCTTTTAGCTGGGGTACCCATTTAACTCTAACCAACTGCTAAGGGAATTACAATAACATAATAATGTTTAAGGGAATATTTTCATTACTGTATGTTTAAATGGCTAATTGCTGTGAATAGAGGGGAGCAGCCCACCACAGTAAAAGAGAAGCAGAAGGGCATAAGGTACAATGAGATTTTTGAAATTTATTTCAGCATTTTTTTCTAGGTTCAGTGTTGGGGAAACTTATCTCCCAGTCTGTGCCTGGAGAATACTGTTTCTGTTTCTCTTCCCACAGATGACATCAGCTCATTCGTACAGGCTGGTACACTGAAAGCTGGGGCAACAACTTCACTTTTTCTGCCAGCCGAAGAAATAACATCTCAGGTCCTGCTGGTACCATGGAGGTGGCGTAGGCGAGGGAGGCACAGCCGTGCTGTTCCCCACCTGCATCAGGGTGCACCGAAAGCCCTGCCCTCGATGTCTCTGTGAAAGCCTTCCCCTTCCCTCGGGTCACCTCGGCTTCCCTTTCCCTCTGCTCCCATGGCCATTGTTTTCTCTTCCCTTTCAACAGGCTTCCTGGAAGCTTGTAGGGCTTAATCAAACATTGCTCATTGCTTACATTCTTCTAATTTCTTGATAAGCGACTTCATGGTGGTTTTGTTGTTTTCCACCCACCAGGCCATACCAGGCAGTTGCTCTGTAATGTCAGGTTGCGGGCGGAGAAAAGATGGCAGAGAGGTTCACTAATTCATGTAGTGCCCAGTCAGCTGCAGTTTCCTCTGTGGCATGCCCTGGATGGGTCTGTTCTTTTCTTACCTGAAGTCCCTTTAAATAGCTAAGAAAAAAAAAATCTTCTGGGAAGAAGAAACATAGATTGTTTTCATTTTTAAGCATATGATAGGTCATTAAATTAATATGTGACTCTATCTCTTTCCTTAATGATAGTGCTGGTTGTGCAGTGGCAGTGATAGCCTGTGGTCCCAGGGATGAAGGGAAGGAAGGAAAGTAATTTCACCAGACTATTTCAGAACTGTTTAAGTCTAAAACAAGTGTTTTACTCAGTTTAGACTTTAGTTAGTTATTGAATCAGCATCAGAGCTTTGGCAGTGCAAACTTGCCCAACTTTCATTGTTCAAAAGGAAGGAAATAACACCTTATTTTTCTGATAGAATAAACACATTTTCAGACCTGCTCCCTGTGCTGCAGCCCACATGCACTGTTATAAAAGCAGCAACTGTGTTGGTTTTTCCTGTTTGTGTCGTGGCAGAAGCTTTGATACGTGTTGCTCAGAAGTTAGTTGCTACAGCACCCATCCGTCATCCTCTTGTGGTGCGTGTTTCTATCTCAATAGACTCATAAGTTGAAGAAACTTTTTTTTGTTGTTAAAATTTTGCCATGAAAGATTTAGTCTCATCCCCTTCTGTTTTTATCTTGCATAATGTATTCTGACCACAAGTTTTAAAACATAGCTCTTTCTGAAGAATTGCAGCAGAGTTTGGTGCAATTTTATAAAGTTTACAGATGTGCCACTGGGATTTTCTGAGGTTTTGTGCTTAATAATTTAAATATTGCTATTTCTGAAGATTTTATAGAACTTGGGCTAGAGGCCTCTGGGATCATCTAATCTGACCTGCATATGAATCATAAGTCAGTAATTTGCATGTAGTTATTCCTAAATTGAGCCTAAATACTCATGCTGGACTAAAGCCTAAAGATGTTTGGCTGAAGCAATCTTCTAGAAAGGGAAAACAACAAAGTAAGTTGAGTTCCTTGGGTGTGGAGCTTCAGTGCCTAATTATCCTCCTTTTTTTTTTCCATCCAAGTTCATAATTAAGATGTTTCTGCTTTCATTTTCCACTGGTTTTGTTATGTTGTGCGGTAAGTTAGAGACAGCTTGTAGTTCTCCCCCTGCGAAGGTACATGTGAACTACAGATACCTCCTAGTTTTCCTTTTTCGTGAGCTAAATGGTTTGAACTCAGGCTCTCATTTGAAGGCGTCTTCTGCAGGCCTCCAGTCATTCTTGTAGCTCTCTTCTACACTCATCTGAACTTTATTCTTATCCTTTCAAAAAGTGCAAACTGAGGCTGTATTCAGTATTTTTGGTCTCAGTAATGCTTTTTAAGATCTTGTTTTGAGATTTAAAATCTTGCCTGGGCTTTAGCTCAAGTCTGAAACAGAACTGTTTTACAGTTTGCTTCTTTATATGGCCATATTTGAATGCAGCTACTGTGGCTTTAGGAACGAAGTTTCTTACAATGCCCAGGGTGAATCTCGTCGTGGTCTTCTGGTGGTTGTCTTAAACTTCGGCACAGTTATGTACCAAATTAAGTTATATGCAAAATCTACCTTTTTTTCTTGAAGACAGTGTGACTTTATTTCGACGTTATAAATGAGAATGCCCATTATAATAACGCTTATTTTGACATGCTACTAAAAAAGGAAGAGAATGCAATCTTAAGTATATTTGCATGTATTTGTAACTCTGGTCTTGCCCAAATCCTCCAAAATTGTGTGAATTTGTTAGGCACATGATCTCTTAGCTGAAGCGTACCTGAGGCTGACTTTGCTTTGGCTAACCAAAAATTAGGTTTGATTTAAACATCTGTATAGATACAGATATATGCATGTGTATGTATATGTCTACACACACCTTTGGTTCCTAATCCTGAGAAGACAAAAACCCTGAAATTGTGATGGGGCATCACACTGTTTAGGTACTTACAGAGTGGGAATTGTATTTTGCATAACTTAACAGTCCTTCAGAACTAAAAAAAAGAAAATGCAATCTTTGAACTGTGAAAAGAGGTAGGAAAATATTCCACATCTGTTTAACTGAACATCTACAGTGAAAGATTTTTGATTTGGACTGTCTATGAGACAATGACTTTTTTTTAAAAGCTGATTTTGGAGTGCAGTGTAACTGTTGGAAAAAGTACCGACTTTAAATCTTTCCTTTGTAAGGCTATGATGAGTCACAGAGCAGACTGCTAGCAATGGAGAAAATTCTTGTGCAGATTTCAATAATTGAAATTCTGACTCTCATTTTCCTCTCTTTCGAATAGTAGAGTATTGCTTGTGTGAGTTTAAATCTCTCTTTATCTTCAACTATTTCATTACAAAATGATTAAACCTTTCATATTGTGGCTGTTCTTCATGATACTTTTCAAATACTGGAAAGAACTACTGATAACAGTAAACCAGTATGAGTAGACGATTTTCTTTAGGATGGAGGTAACCTTTGATGGATAATGCCCTTTGGTGATGAGTTACTAGCTTCAGATATGTATATATCATTTGATCTCTTTCACCTGTAACATGGTTTCTAATGACAGATTTGTAAGAATTTGTTGCCAGATTCAAAAAGGCATTTTTTTTTTCAAGTTACACAATAAGTTAAGACACCTATGATCCACCAGAGGCTGAAATCTTACTTGTGTGTTGTGAAACTTCATCCATTCTAATGCTCCTGTATGCCAGCAGTGGTGGCATGGAGTGGTGTGGTCCCACAGGTGGCCTGTGGGACGCTCAGATTTGCCTAATGCTTTCCCCTGGAGGAGCTGGGAGTGATCGAGTTGCAGGTACACACCAAACAGAGCTTTCTTCTGTCTGGAAGCCCACGAGACCTATGCTGTTCCTCAAAGGGAGGTGGGGAGCCAGCCTTTCTCAGCAGCACTTGTCTTCTTCTGGCCGCCTTGTGCTCGGTAACCTGCCCTGGCAGGCTTTGCCGCTCCCCATACCCATGTTCTCCTTCTCTGGTTTTTGTGCAGGCAGTTTGAGAAAGACAGATGGATGTGTTTGATGGCTGCTGTTGCTGGGGAGGATGTGAGAGAAGGGATGTGGAGAGAAGAGGATGCGTGGTGCTTTGTGGGGTTCAGCGGTGGGAAGGAGCCACAGCCACTGCCTGGCAGTGGGTAGCTGCCTGTCCCAAGGTGGTTCAAAATCCCTGGTCTGGCCCCTGGATTTTGCTGGCCTTCTTTTAGCTCCTGTCTGAAGAATAACAGTTTATCCGAGTGCTAGTGCTTTTTGGTAGTTGATGCTTTTTTCCAGAAAGACTTCAAGTCCTCTGTTGGTTTACTGCTTCTGCATAATAGCCTTTTATAACACAGGAATCATAAATAGTTGCAACTTGACTGCAAGATGTGGCAATTCGTTTTCCTTTCTTTTCTGCCCTGCAAGCAGACTGTAAGCCTGTACCAGGTTGTTATTACTCCCTGAGCAGATAATCTTCTGGGCCTGAAGGAAAGGAATGCTGTCTGTTTAGGGGCAGTGTTTTGTAAATTGAGTTCAGTTTCATGTTGCTGGCTCTGGTTTGTTGACTGAATTTGCATTCCTGTACTTTAAAAGATTTGTGGAAAGGTTATCTGTACTGTTTTGTTTTGTTTTTTTTTTTTAAAAAAAAGGCATTCTTTTTTTGTCTGTGGTGATGTATTGTGCTGTTTGATAAAAGATGATGAGGATCATAAAAGACAATATATTTTGTCATTTTAAAATGCTGATTACTCTTTACTTAATGAATTGCATCTTGAATTCGATTAATGGAAAAGCTACCCTGAAAGGAAAAACAATCTTTACCAGCACTATCTATCTCAATGGGTGATTCTTTTTTTTCTTCTTCTTCTCTCTGTCTGAATAAGATGCAGAAAGTAACGGGAAAAGATCCTTTCTAATTCACAGTCCTTTCAAGTCAGAACTTCTAGTAGTAAGATGACCTCCCTAGAATCTTCTCCAAGCTTGGCTGCAAACTGTGGTTTCTGGGAGAATCAAAATCACTTCCCCTTGAAATTCTTAGATTTTTTTTTTTTTTTCCTTTGTGGGTTTGATAATAATAATAAGTCCTCTTTCCAATGGAGGAATTGCTCTTCTGTGTTTCTGGGTTCTTCCTTGTAAGTAAGATCATGTTTATTCCAGAAGTTACATCCAGGTGCCAGCAGCACGACAGGCTGCTCATCTCATGGGCTGCAGAATGCAGGGAGATGAAAAGGAAGCCAAGAGAGCATAAAGGGGAAAAATACAAATAGAAAGTACATTTATAGAGAGGTGTGTAGTCAGGAGAAAAAAGCAGGGAAGTGGAAGACCTAGTAAATTCATAAATAAAAGTGAAAGGGAGAAGAGAGTATGGTGATGGATGGTGACAGAACAGGGAAAGCTGTAGACAGGAGAACTTGACCCCTGGGCAAAAGGAGGTTTTGTTTTGTTTTGTCTTCATAAGACAGATATGAAAGGGGAGTGAGAGAAATGTAGAAAGCCTGGGATAATCACAGAAGATAAACATATCAGTGCTCATATATAGTCTCGCATAAATGCCTGCATCAAATGCAAGAGAACGTATATCTACAGATCAAGAGAATGTAAGAGAACTAAGGTTGAGATAGCCACACTGGGAGAGCAAGAAAATGATAAAAAATAACATGCTATTTTTAGTAGCATGCTTTCAAGTGGATGCAGGCATATAAGAGTTTTGACAAACTGGTAGTGGAGTGGAATTTGGGAACAAGTAAATTCAATGGATTTTAACCTCGATAGGGAAAATAACATTCATAGAAGTTTGTATAAGCTGTGATAAGTATGAAACTTTAACCTGGTGAATGTTTTTTAGGACTGCTTTTTTTTAGGACTGCTTTGTTTTGGGTTGGTTTTTTTTTTGGTTTTGTTTTGTTTTTTTAAGAAGTTGTCACAGCAAGGAATGTGTTCATCTGTGAAGTATCAGGAAAGTTCCAAGTTTTTGTAATGTTGACCATTTAAAACACTCTGGCCTAGACTTAGCTTGTTTACATTCAGCACCAATAACTGCTTACTTTAATCACATCTAATCTTGGAAACCCATCTATCTACAGAGGGTTGCGTATTTGTTATTATAATACTTAATTCTTCTATAATTACATATAACAAGCTGTGTTCCTGTGCTTAGCAATGGCTTTGGGGCATGGTGGGAAGAAACTGGTGGTAAATGGATAATTCCTGACTTGTGTACAAACTTCTCAAGTTGCTTTATCTGTTTTAATCCAAAAGCAGCCCTTGGAATTGAAGTCTAATCCCAAAGCTGTGTTGATGCAAATGATTTGCATGCCAAAAAGAGCCACTTGTGTGAAAAAGGATAAAAAAGTGGGCCTCAAGATGGATTTTGTTTTACAATAGCTGCTTAAG
This sequence comes from Balaeniceps rex, assembly GCA_013401315.1. Lineage (NCBI taxonomy): Eukaryota > Metazoa > Chordata > Aves > Pelecaniformes > Balaenicipitidae > Balaeniceps > Balaeniceps rex. Next base: position 102,892 of record VYZW01009496.1, on the reverse strand, counting down.
TATGTAAACTTGGTCTTATTAAAAAGAATGAGAAAATCTGTGTATACCGTTGGATAATCATAAATGTTTTTGTGCTATTCTTTCTTTCTTTCTAGATTTGAACATGGAATTCAACCCATCAGATCATCCACGGGCCAGTACGATATTTCTCAGTAAATCGCAAACAGATGGTAGGTTACTGAATTTATTACAGTATTTGCTATTGCAGTTATCTTTAAACCCTTTGTTAGAATACATGTGATAGTCTTTTAATATATAATTCCCATCCCCAAAAAAGAGGCTTTTATAGGTGTCATGTTAGAGTTGAAAGAAGTCACACTTCTAGTTAATTATTTTGTCAGACCAGTAGTAGAAGGTACAGGTTTGAGTCCTGTCGTGTCCTGAAATCGTAAGTTCCAAGTAGTCGTTGTATCAGAACTACAAATAAGGATAAAGTTTAATAGAATTATATTTTTAAAATATTTTCCCTAAATCCAGAATTTTCTGTGTAACTGTTTGTTGTTTTTTTAAACTCTGAACATTAGGCCAAGCTTCTGGGAAATGTGTGGGGAGTATTTTCTTGAGAAAATGCCAGTTGACATTAGCTAAGAAAAGACAGTCCAGAGTTTCCTCCAATATAGCTGATACTGTAAATGAGCTCAATACTAGATTTTAATAACAAAACAACCCCTATCCCATCCAAACATTCTTTCTTCTTCTCTCATTATGGATTTGATATAATCATATATTTGTCTGGAGTATTTTTTTTTTGTTCGCAGACAAAATGATCTCTCTGGAATTACATCTGCTAAGCAAGCCTCTTGATAGAGTTAGTAGAATAGAAGCCATTTATTCTGGCTCTTTCAATCTCTGTTGGACATGTATGACATGTTGTTTTAGAAGTAGATGAATAATCGATGCAAAACACATTATTTTCTACCAAGACTTTCAAAGCCGTTTCTACATTGTAATTCTGACTGTTCAGTATGAATTCTTTGTCCTTCTTTCTGCTGCCTATAAATGCCGTTTTTTATTTACATAGTAAATTGCAGTGTCAAACACATCACTTTAAAAATAATGTGGTTTTCACTTACTGTATATTTTTTGCTAATTTTTAAGCATTACTAGAACAAAGAGGATATACATTTAGGTCCTAATTGAAGAGTTGATTATGTGAATACCTCTTTTGCCCTTCAGATTGTCCTTCTGAATTCAGCCCTGGTTCTGTCAATGCCTTATTATGTGGTTTTGGATGTGATTTACCATTCTAATCTGGTTTGGTAGTCTGTAAAATGAATATGATAATATTTCCATAGTACACTGTATTATGAAGATTGATGTCTATTTTATAGTGTTTTTAATAGTGTTTTGAGACTGTATAATCCCATATGGATGCTACATATTTCTTGTTACAGCTTGTTGAAGAAGAGGACAAAAAAAATCCCCAATCCAACAACTAAAATTTTGACCAGACCTGATGATTATTCTTACTTGTAGTAATAGTGGTTAATTTATTACAGTACATAGTTAATTGTAAGCATTTTTTAAAATGACAGTTTACACCCATGCTATAGTTGGTCTATGAAACTTTGTTCTAGTTTATGTAATACGAAGAACATATTTTTGAGTGAGAACAATGAATTTAGTGAAACAACATAGAAATGTTATCAACAGGAGTGTAAGATCTGTTCAGCTGTCCTTGATCACAGTGGAAAAAATCCAAAGTCTATCTTGCTTGTACAAAAGAAAAAAGATTCTGCAAACACTTATCTGCTGATGTATTGCCAAGAACCATCCCGTTCTTGTGGGACAGCTCACAGTAGTAAGCATTTTTCTTGGCTGTACTTTGGGCCCGTTGTGGAACCAAGCGAGCTGTAGGAGTTATCACACTAATCAAGGATGTTGCCTAACACCAAAATGCAATAAAATGCTTGCTAAGGGGAAAATATAAGGGGTTTTTAGGGTATGTAGGGTTGTATTCTGACAGCCTGCTGTGGAGCCTAGGGGACCCCCAAGACTTCTTAAGTCAGTGTAGAAGGGGGAGAGCTGAGCTGGCAATGTTGAAAACACCGAACTTGGGCATGTAACTACCTCTCTCCCTTACTTGTATAGTGTTGGGTTGGCAAACCTTCCTGTTGACTGTAAGTGAAAATATTTCTATAGACAAGAACTGCAGACATTTAAAATATACATATTGGAGAGCTGAGAGACATCAGGACTCAAGGTTTCATCCAGGATCTGGCTGTGACTCTTGAGTGTTCACCACATGTTTCTACAGCGGGAAAGGGCCAAGTCCATAACTACGTGCTAGAGTGACTTGGCAACGTTACCTTCAGGCAGTTCCACATTTGGCTTTCTAGTAGCCCTGTATTCTTTCAGCCTCAGTGGTAATCTTGTAGTACTGTCCTGGCATAGGAGCTGTGCTTGAGTTGCTTGTGATCAACATGTGAGTGAATAACAACAAGCTGACTACCCCAAATATAATGAGACAGGATGTGGCATCTCTGGATATTACATGGTCTGAATTTCCCATTGTTCTGTGAAGCTTGGATGCCATGCTAAGCATCTAAACCTGTCCTGTCCCTCTTAGTTGGTAGTCTGAATGCATCCTTACCTGAGAGCTCAATGAATCTGTAGAAAAGTTGAAGACACAATAAATATTAATTTGATTCCTAACTAAAGTAGCTTTTCTAATTGTTTCCAACTCTTTGTGGGAATTTTCTGGGTGCTGAATCTTACATGAGTAATTTGCCCTGTTTAGGGAGCTAGTAAAGAATATCACCTTTTATGTCTTTAACTTCTGTGAGTGCTTTATGCACATTCTCCCTTTTTTCCTGAGTTTGGCCTGTAGGCAGGGTGGTCTAGGTGACTGAAAAGCCGTGCACTATTTACTGTGTGGTTG
>VYZW01009496.1:56016-91756 GCA_013401315.1 Balaeniceps rex | reverse complement strand
GGCAGAGCATGGGAAGCTGAAAAAGAAAGTCCTTGACTAGTCTAAGCATTACTTAGCAACAACTAAAACATCAGTGTGTTATCAGCGTTCTTCTCATGCTAAATCCAAAACACAGCACTATGCCAGCTACTAGGAAGAAAAGTAACTCTAACCCAGCTGAAACCAGGACAGGGGGAAAGAGCAGGGCAGGGGAGGGACAAGTTGATTATAAAAGTAATATCTTCATCAATAACATNGATTTGGAGGTACTGATGGATGAAAAGCTGGACATGAGCCAGCAATGTGTGCTCGCAGCCCAGAAAGCCAACTGTATCCTGGGCTGCATCAAAAGAAACGTGGCCAGCAGGGTTGAGGGAGGTGATTCTGCCCCTCTGCTCTGGTGAGACCTCACCTGGAGTACTGCATCCAGCTCTGGAGCCCTCAGCACAGGAAAGGCATGGGCCTGTTGGAGCGGGTCCAGAGGAGGGCCACAAAAATGATCCAAGGAATGGAACACCTCTCCTATGAAGAAAGGCTGAGAGAGTTGGGGTTGTTCAGCCTGGAGAAGAGAAGGCTGTGGGGAGACCTTATTGCGGCCTTTCAGTACTTAAAGGGGGCTTATAAGAAAGATGGGCACAAACTTTTTACAGGGCCTGTTTCGATAGGACCAAGGGGTAATGGTTTTAAACTAAAAGAGGGTAGATTTAGACTAGATATAAGGAAGAAATTTTTTACAATGAGGGTGGTGAAACACTGGAACAGGTTGCCCAGAGAGGTGGTAGATGCCCAATCCCTGGAACCATTCAATTTCTGTGAGCCTTTTTGCACGCTTGAAATGATGTATGGTATTTGCTCCTGTGTAGCCGCCAAATTTTCCTGTCAGAGTGGATAAAGGGGCTGTTTGCTTCCCTATTGTAAAACTACTAGGCATGTGACTGGTAATCAAAAACTTTCAGCTAGTGATTATAAGAGTAAATATGGTACATGCTGAAATGGGAACATAGTCTAAAAGTGCTTTAATCCGTGAAAAATGCAAAGCACAACATAAAATGTGAATTGTTGGGTTTGTTAACTGCCTGAGGCTGGCTATTGTAAAGGTTTATAATTGCTGTCCAAATTCCTTAAGATATTTTAATTAACATTCCTTACTCAAAGAGAAGAACAAGATAAACTGGAAGATAGATTAGAGGCTTCTCAGGTGCTCTTGAAGCTCTCCTAGAGATTGCTTAATATGGTCTTTACTCTTCTCCATCTCAGGATCACAAAAAAACCCCAGGTCTAGAGGGGGCCTTTATAGGCCATCTGGCCCATCTAACAGATTCCTTATACTGATGCCATACCTAACAGATGCTGTTTAAGATGCTTTTTCAGGCTTCCGATAAGTTAGAATCAACAGATTTTCTTTAATGGCTTGCTTAAACTTACTGTTTGAAATGTTTTTTTCTAATATCTTTCAGCCCCTTGCTTCTATTCCTGTCCTCTAGGGTGAAGAATTTTACCTCTCCTGTCAGCCTCAAGGCAATAAGTTATATGAAGTGGCAAACTTTTGTAGGGGGAGGAACAAAAAATAACTTTTAAGGTGGAATGAGAGGACACAGGAGAGTTCTTTTACAAGGTTGCTGTACAATACTTGCTGTGCTGGGAGCCTAGTAAAGTCCCTCTGGTTAAATTGCACAACACTAGCAATTATACGCTGTGTAAATATAAGCCTTTGAGCTGCTTTTAGTGTTCAAAGAAATATTTAATCTTTTCAGGTTTGTAAAACAGGATGCTTTATCAGTGGTTAAGTAGGGCCTGTGTGTGCTGCAGAAGAGTTTACCAGTGGTTGCTGAGCCCCCAAGAGCTCGGTGGTACTCTGACATAATTTTCTATAGTTTACAAGAGTAAAGACAAGCTTTGAGAGCAAAAAACTTGCAAGTACAGATCTAGTCTAAGGTTATCAGTTTTGGACATTATCAAACATTGGTGAGACTAATCCACTGAGGACAAGGTTGAATCATGTCATAGACTGATGAGGTACAATGGGTATTACTTAAGAGTGGTTGGACTGGATCTTTTTTTTTATTGTAGATGTTGGCAGAGAAAGGTAAGCAGACAGTCGTGCAGTTTTCTGTAGCTTTTGTTCAGGTGAATGTACCCATATCTAGCCACTAAATGTAAACAATTGTGCTGTAGTATCAAATTACGCAAGATGAAAATAAATGCAGAGCTTTGCAGGGCCGTGCAACTCTGTTGCATGGCTTGCTTGATTTTGGAAACACTTCGTTGACCTGTAAAATTATGTTTCTTCTGTGAAAAATGTTGTCAGATCTAAATCATGTCCTGAAGCAATAGAAGATCCCCAAGATAGGAACCTCCCTTTTCCAAGTCAGAAGCAGTCCTGGTATTTTTGCTTGCTGTTGTAACTTGGCTTCATGTGTACTTTTACATGCCAGTTTTGCCTGTTAGCATTTTGGCCAGCCTCTACTGCCTGGAAGCTAATGGGCATGTCTCCACAGACGGGTGCAAGCAGGCCTCAATTTTTCCATGGGGGGAAATACTATTTAATAGCGCCTTTTAAAATCATGCAGTGACTTATACCTGGTTTGATGGAAGAAGAGACAGTACTGTCATTACTTAGGACAGAAGCTGCAAATTATCTTTTGATGGACAAGTGCAAAAGAACGCCAAAACAGACTAAAGCTCCTCTGCCAAACTGGAAGCTGTCGGGCTGAAGTCCAGCTCTGGTACAAAAGCTGTGTAGCTTCATTATGGAAGTGTTGTGCCCAAAGGAACAATCGTGCTGAGCATCAGGGCAGAGTGCCATACTAGTGTGGCTGAAGAGCTTCCAGGACAGAGCTGGCTGGTACCCCTTCTGGTCAATTCTGAGTGTGAGTTTTGGTCCCTATGCACCCGTCCATTAGATGTTTCTACCCAAAACCACTTTGAAATGACTATTTTAACAAAAGAGATAGTAACACTTGCCCTTTCCCCACAAATTTAGGTTTAATATCTGAGTGATGCTAAAATGAAGGCTAAGAGAAATTAATCCTTTTTGTGTATTTTCACTGTGAATTAGTTAGGAATTTGCTGTGATTCCTTTCATAGCACATACATAGAAGCAGTTCTGCAGAGCTTGTATGATTTTGATGGCAAACTAAGCCATTCTATTTCTGATAAGATGTATTTTATGTAAGCTTCAAGTAAATCATATTGTTCAAACATCTTAAAACAAACATGATTTGGAAAGTTGGAAAGTTTCAGGATGAAGCTGGGAGAAAAATAAAGCAGTGATATTTCCTTAGTACTAGCTGTGCAAGAGGGAAAACTGCTGGTTTTAAGAGCTAGAAACACCTGTCATTAAACTGAATCTTGATCTCTTAGAGCTTGTTCTGTAACACATGTAAAAGCTTAGTGAGTTATAAAGCATTTTTTCCCATTTTGCATCTTTTTCTGTAAAGAAAGAAATTCCACAAAACAGCTATTATGTATTCATTGTAACCTACATTGACAGTATTTCTTAATGAACGTCTTTGGTTGAAATGAGAAAAATAACAACTGCTTCTGGAATAAAGAGCTACGAATCCTCTCCACCAAAACAAATCACAAAATGATAGAAAATTGTTCCACAATTCATCTCAAGAGGTTGTTCAGTCTGGTTTCTTGCCTCAGAGCATCTAAGATATTCCTGGCATATTTTTTTTTTATCTCTTCTTTACAGCTTTCAGTGATGGAGATTCTATCACTGCTCAAGTCACTCAAGCTGTCCCTGCCATTAGAAAAAGGTGATAGTTTGGGGTGGGTTTTTTTTGCCATCACCTCCTCTCATAATTTCATATCCAATCTTAATTTTCCCTAGTTCAATATAAGCCTGCTCTTTCTTATCCCATCCACAATGGTCATGGAGAACAACATTTGCTTCTCGGAACTCCCTTCCACATTACTTAAGGCCAATATTGTTGTTTTGTTCCTCAAGAAAACCTCTCCAGTCTTTCAGTTTTTTCCTTCTAAATGAAGTTTTTCAAACCTCTGATTAATCTTGCTGCTCTCTCAACTCTCTGAAATCAATTAAGCTTTCTTGAAATATGGTGGTCAAAACTGGACATAATATTCCAGCTGAGCAGAGTGGAATGGTGCTCCATCCTGTTGTATACATGGTAACTCTATTTTTATAAATCCTGTATGATATTTTCCTTTTTTATAAAAGAGTGAATTTGTGGTCATGTGATCTACACATCCTTTTGATGACAGCCTTGACAGTTGTTTGCCGTATTATATTTAGAGAGATGGTTCTTCTCTAAGTGTACAGCCTTGCATCTGTTCTTAATGGATTGCAGGGATATATTTTTGTGCAGACCAATTCCCAAATTTGTTACGATTGTTCTGGATTGTAACCTTGTTTTCTAATACATTTTTTCAGTCCACCACAAGTTAATGCCAGCTGCAAATACAGTAAAAAAATACCTTGATTTTGTTATCAGAGTTATTGCTCAATATGATATATTGAGTAGACCAGACCTCTGTGGAATGTCCCTTACTTCAAGCTTCCAATTTGAAAGCCATCCCTCGGTAACCAGAGTATGGTTTTCCAAGCGGTTTTTACCTACCATGTTTTCCTTGTTCTGCCCTTTGGGAATTTTATGCGAGATGAAGTCAGAAGTCTTGCTGAAGTTGAGAAGCATGACATCTGCTGAATCTCAGCTTGGGTGCAAAATATTACCACTGCAAGTTAAAGTACCTTTAAAGAATCCCACTTCATGTCAATGATGTGCTTTTAATTTGTAAATATTTGTAACAACAGAGATTGTCAAGGCTCCACATATCCTATACTCACTGTAGTGTTTCCATATGAAGATTTACAAAAGGAGCTGTACCAGTCCTTTCTTTTCCCCGTGTCAGCCTTAATGGTGGGACAGAACCTGAGAAGGATCTCATTAATAATAGAGGGTTTGGCTAATTTCTTCAAAGGCCCTGTATTCTTTCTCAGCTCTTCTGATTTTTCTTGCTTAGAGCCTCTCTGACTTGTCTAAATGGAAGACTTTTGCAGTCAGATGCGACGGTTTTGAAACATGAAGGCATTAAGCTCTTGTACAGTTTTGGGTGGACTTATTCCATTGAAATGGACACAGAAGAGGGTTTCTGTACAGGACAGTGCTGAATGCTGAGGTGATGCTCAGTAACCTTTTCATCCTTTGCAAGGATGGAGAAGGTTCACCTGCAGTGTTTTATGGAGGTTCAGAAAAGCCTGTTTGACTGAACTGTGGGACTTGAGATGTCTTCCAGCTTAGTCAAGCTAGAATATGAAACTGAGAGTGTTTTCCAGTAATTTGGAAAAGGTAGAAAATCTGTTACCTGGCGTACCATATGGCTGCAGCTGGACATCAGAGCAGAAGCTGGGAATGTTGATCTACCGATAGGTTAGTTACTCACATGGCACAAATGTGTATATGTACCCAAGATAGTAGGTTTACACTTGGCACCATTTTTCAGACTGGGAGAGGTACCCCTTCCTGCCAAGTTGTTATGAAGAGAAAGTGAGGCATGAGACACCACATTTTTCTGAAGTGTGAAAAGTTTTAAGCCTAACGAAGTGTGATGTGGGCTGAAAACTGTGGAGAGTTCTGTGATGTGGTAGTTTCAGAAATAAGGTGCATGGCTGTAATTACTGACGTGTCAAATGTTGGAGTGCTGTTTACATAAGAAAATTTAAATCTGATAGTGGTGTTGCTACAGAGTTGATTTGTGTTTTTTACTCACGCTTGCTGTGAATGAATCCAGTCTTTATCTTAAATTTTATCTAAACCTTTAAAACATGTTGACACTTAAAATGTAGAATTAAAACTTTCCATATGTGCTTTTTTAAAAATGATGCTGAAATGTCTGTACCTCTCCCCTTTTTCAACCACTGAACAGTCTCATTTTCAGTTGTTTTTAAGTTGCTTTGTCTTTATCATGCCTTTGGAAGGTACTCAACAGTCTAATCCAGAAATTTGAACTAAGCTGTGGTAGAATAGAAGGTATAAATCACCAGTCCCCTAGTCATTCTGCCTGTATACGTCAATGCTAGTTAGTACATTTTACGGCATTAATGCTTCCAGTGCTTCTAAATTTTCTGTTTGTTGCCTTGTTTAACATATAATAGCTTCGAAGGTGGGTGGATTGTGAGCTTCCAAAGTATGACAAAGTACCTTTCCAAACTCCTGGAGAATTTTTGAGAAGGATAATATTTTTCATTTTTTTCAGTAAACTTTCTCATTTCCAAGAAAAGTTCAGCCTACAAATTAATTGGTGAAGTGGGGGACCTTGATAGAATTTGTTGGTGAACTTTGACATCATTTCAACATAATGTTTCTACAATTGCAACAGCTTTAGAAAATGATTCTCTTCAATTAATGGAAGACTTTGAATGTTCTTTTGCTCATAGCTGGGAAAAACAGAAAGATGACTCAGATGCATGTAGGTTTTACCAGGAGTCTGTCTGTTCTGTATCTAATGAATGCTGCTAAGAAGTCTGCTGCCTATGGAAAATGAAACATTAGTGAGATGATGGAAATAACATCTGTTTTGGAAATAAGGCAGAGGAAGATGTATTGAGGTAGGATTCACAGGACTGTAGCCTGGGTACTCAGTTGCTCTGAGCTGCTAAATATATGTGGATTCCACCGATGGTATTGACATTGGTCTCTCCACTGAAATGCTGGAAACAACATTCATTGTAAGGCAAATTAAAATTGTCATGTGGATGTGCCAACTGAATTTTAAATCTATTCTGTTGTAAGTTAAACGTGTAATTTGACTGGTCTTTCCTGACACATGTTCTTGGTCAAGTTATTCACTTGTGTAGGTAGAATAAGCAAGGATAAAATCAAAGAGCATTAATGACTGTGATAGCTATTAGCTGATATGATGAAACTATTCTCTTTAGACCAGTGGAGTGCTGGCTGCTCTAAACAGCTGAAGGAGAAGCCCTCTCAACAAAAAATCTTCAGAAATAAGTAGTGTTGTCAAATGTCATTTTGTGGCTGAGCTTTCCGATGTTTTCCTATGGTAGTGCAGAAACAGGATCGATATCTGTTGAAAACTTTTTCTATTAAGAGATATGTCTCTTTTATTTACATATCCACTTTCTCTTACATCCTTTGATCAATTTTCTTCCTAATAACAATCTATTCTTAATGAATTAACTTTTCTGAATTTTCCCTATTAATTTTTAGAGGTTTTAGTACTTTCACTGTAAAGACCTCTTTCCCCTACTTCATTCTGTTAGGGTTTGTTTGGATTTTTTTTTAATTATTATTATTTTTTTTAAATTCTCTTTTCTCCAAGCAGTTTTGTGTCTGTTTCTAAATCAGTCTTCATTGTTTAACACGATTTCTTCTTCACTCTTCCACTGACTCTTTTGGAATGAGGACAGAAACATAGGTCTTGTTCATCTTTGCTTTCCAAATGTATGTATGTATTTGAGTAATTCTGCATAAAAATTTTTGCATGGTTTTGTGGAAGGAGGGATGGAGGGGAGACTGGGACTTGAAAGCATTAGTCAAGGCTCAGGCAGGGATTGTTGTGATTTTTGCACTGGTATTTATTTCTGAACTTTCTGAACTGCTTCAAAACATGATCACATTACTGTGTGCGTCATTGTGAGAGACAGAGAAATGTGTTTTTTCTAAGTTCTTACATCTCCTCAGAAAAATGCTTTGGTATTACATAATTGCCATTGTTCTTTTGCATGTTTTTCATAGCATCCTCCTGGGCAGTTGAGAAGGAAGTACAGTTCCTGCTCCACTATTTTCCTGGATGACAGCACAGTCAGTCAACCAAACCTCAAGTATACCATCAAATGGTGGGTTTTATATTTTTTTTTTTTTTTGCTGGAACCTACCTTTTTTATATATATATATATATATATATATGTATTTATGTATACATATTTATGAGCCATTAGTAAGCAAGCTTCAAAGGTTTCAGTTTTTGAAGTAGTAAATTTATTTAATCCAGTCATGCTCCAGAGGCAGCAAATAGGATAAGCAAAGGGTATTACTCTTATTTTAGGTCCATGCAGAATCAAACTCCCAATACTGCATATATCAACAGAAAGAAGCAATTAAGGATCTCACATTCCAGCAGCTGAAATCCTTGTGCTTAAGTGTTCAACTGGGTACTTATTTTGGATGCGTCCTCAAAACTTACTTGGGTGCTTCTTTGTTCAGAATTTTGGAATTATTTGAAATTGAAGAGCTCTCTTCTGTTCATGCGAAAATGCTCATTTGCTAAGCTTTCCTTCCAGTTTTCTGTTTGAAATGGAAATTAATTGCCTCCAGGTTAATTTCCCTATTGAGTACAGGGGTGCAGGCAGTTTGTTACACAGCAGTGGGGAGCTTTGTATGTGCTGTGCACATGGGCTTACCTTTGGGTGACGTCTCAGATGATCATTTCAGGTTTCACTGGTGCCTTTTTACGTTTGGAGAGAAATGAAATTGATATTTATAGAGTATTGTTCTTTACAATTTGTACAGTAAGGGGGAAAAATGAGAGAACAAATGCTCAGGCATTTTATGCTGTCTGTTTATTATGATTGCTGATATCCTCTCTTGAGCTGTTTGTAGCATGGTTACCTTGGTGTACTCAAATGCAAAAATTTATTAAGACAAAATCTGTGCTACAGAGATACTTACATGAGAGACAAATATATTCAGACTAACACGTTCAAAGGAGTTTGTAATGTTGGTGGTCACTAAAACATGTTCTTAATTTTTCTGTTTAAGGAAAAACGAGGGGAGTGGAGAAGGGATTTGCAGTCAGACTGACACCTAATTCCTCATCAGCTATTTCTGCCTGAACTATAGTCTTGCTTTTTCCTCAAGTTTCTTTAATTAGTAACTTAAAAATAATTCAGATGAACACTGGAAAAAGAGGTTTTTTGGTTTTGAGTTGTGGTTGTTTTTTTTTTCCTTCTGGAATCTCATACTCTTCTGCTCTAAAATCCTTTGCATGCAGATTTTTGTAAGTGCAACCTTTTGGGTGAGTTTTGGATCCCTTTTTGCATCAGAACTGAGACTGCTTGTGGAAAGAAGAGATGGGTTCATTTGGCTGGAGCAGCCAAGAAGCGTTTTCGGCGGGCCACAGTGGCCAGCAGCAGCCTTTGTGGAAGAGGAGACAGGACAAGCTGGGTTGGGGGTGCAAGGTGGTGAAGTTTGGGAGAGCTTTGGGGTGTGTGGCAGGGGGCAGAGCTGTAGGGAGGAGAGGGTGCACGTGGGGCTGGAAGAGCGGGCGCTGGGTTTGGGGCGGGAGGAGTTGTGCAGGGCTGGGGCCAGGCTGCCGGCGTGGGAAGGGTTGGAAGCTGCAAGGGGTCAGAGGGTTTGGAAAGGGGTTATGTGGGGTGAGAAACTGGACTCTGGCACGTGAGGCCTCTGGGTGAGGAGTCTTTTCCTCCTCTTCTCTCCTGTCTGGCTGCACATTTTTAACAGATTTAAGGGTGGGGAGATTGCAGGATTATTGCTTTTGCAGTACGACTTTGTTTCTTGCCCCCATCCTGGCAGTCTCCGCAGATAAATGACTGTTGTGCGTAGGTAAATCTATGAGGGATGTAGTTTGGCCAGCTCATTTATTTCTTCTGGGTCATGTTATGCACTGGTATGTTTAAAATATTAGCGCATCTACTGGAGAACTGCAGCATTGGTGGGGTGGCCAGGATAGGGCGATGGAAAGCTTCATAAACTTCTTTCCTGCACACTGAGTGCTAGCTGAACCAGCACATGAAAAGCAGAATGAAACTTGGATCTGAGTTAATCTATTGCAGCTCTGAAAGACCTTCAGATTCTGATATAGTTTCCTAAACAGTAAATATTTTCCTAAACTGAATTTGACATTTTGTTACAAAAGCAACCATATGGGCACCAAGCAGATCTCTGCACACAGATTCTTGCATCAGCTTTCATAAAGTGAACTGGAGCTGCAAGTGTGTTCCTAGGGGCATAATTTAAAATTAAGTTTAGGACTAATTCATTTTGTGAATAGCTTTCAGTCAAATTAAATTCATTCATAAATGTGTTTTTTGTGTTCAGTGAGGACTGTGTCCTTTAAATGTCCACAGTGCACACTATCTCTTAATTCCTTAAATATGTATCTATAGAAAAAAATCAAATTTAAAAAGCATTTATGATCTAAAAACTTCTAATGCAGCCAGGTAAAAGCTATAACACTCATACAAAGTTAGTAAAATATATTTACTTTCAACTAAGAAAAAGTATTTTCCAGTACCTGGCTGTTCAAAAAAAACCCCAAACACAACCAAACCTGAAATAATTTAAAATTCTACTGACGGGGTAGCTCCAACATACTGTTTTCCTAACATGCAGTATGTCAGTTTTCATGTAAAAATTCTGGAATAAAATTATAGAGCAACCAATTGACTCTTTTAAAAGGCCTTTTATGGAAAAGAAAAGGCAGGGGATTTTGTGTCAGTATAAGACATAAGCATCTTACAGTGAATCACTGACAAAACAAATTGTCAACAAGTAGAATTGGTGAACTTCCTTCTCCCTCCTCCTTCCCCTTTAGCTCTGACTGGGTTTTATGCTGCTGGAACAAGTAGGGAGGGTGCTGGTTCTGCTTTATCCTTCAATAAAGCTCTATCATGAGTAAAGCATGTGTCCTTTGATAAAGCTGCAGTTGTGAGTTGGAAACCGGAGAAGAACCATGAGAAGCCATGTCTTAATTTTCTTCAGTCTCAAATGTGAATGAGATCAGTTAGTTGTATATATAATTAAAATCTTAGCTTTCTGTGAATATAAGGACGCATTTTGTCTTTGTGCAGCATATAAACAGAGGTACCTGGTGTGTGGTTGAGAACATGGGAAATGCATAATGCAGTAACTTACTGAGGGAGTCACCTTTCCAGAGTTACAATAAGTAACTTGATGCCATAAAACTGTAGGAGCCTGGTATTTGAGTCTGGTTTGTGAGTAACTACATAGAAAGACAGCCAAAAGTTAATGGATTTAAATATAAAATAATAAGCCAATGGTGATTAAACATTTCATGTTAGCCTGGCAGCATTAGCAAACAATAAAAGAGAATGCCCAATACCTGTGATGCCTTATCTTCAACCTTGGAAGTCAGTGGGAGTTTTAGCATTGACTTTAGTGGAGTAGGGCATTAAATGGAAGGTATGTGCAACTTGGTATGTGGAATATGAGGATTTTTGTAAGGTACTTCATCAGTAGTGAAAAGGAGGCACTTGAAGTGTGCTGAACAAATATTATAAAACTGTCTGTTTATAGCAGTTTTCCTGGTATCTAACAATGAACAGAAGAAAACAGGCTGTTGAGCATACTTTTTGTCATGCATTGTGCTAGGTTTTAAATTTGCATGTTAATATGACAAATAATATAATTTGACGGTCCTGAGATATTAACTCTGTATTTTTCGTTACAGTGTAGCTCTTGCAATATATTACCACATCAAAAACAGGTATGTGCATAATGAAATTTTGTACTGAAGATGTCTTTAATCAAAACAAGTGAACTGCCCAAACCCTAAAAATCCATGCTCTGTTCTTTCAAAATGTTTTTGGGTAGTAGTTTTCTTATTTCCCATGTTAGAAATGAGAAACATATTCTTTTATATTTTTATACATATTATTTTGCTTAGAAAAACAACAATTAGAGGATTACGTACCATAAAAATCTGGAAGTGCAGTTCAGCATTGAAAAACTTTGATGGTTCAGTGTTAGGTTTTATGTTTGCTGGGCACTTCTGCATTGTTGCATATGTGACTTGGTACATAAATTAGCTTTCTTCATGTTGAATTGCGCTTTTGTATCTTATCCCTGTCCTCATGATATGTCACAGTATCATAAAATAATATTTCCTGACATATCTCAGGAGAGGTTTTATAAATACTTTAAGTGACTTTTGTGTCCATGGCTTTTCAATGTGTCTTTTCAGAGAACTGGGCTTAGATCTCGATCTAACAAGCCACTTACATGTTTTTCTTCTGGACTGTAAGAAGTCCGACTAGAACAACAGGAATTACTCATAAGGTTAAAGTTAAGCTGGTACGTCATACGGGACCATGTTTCAGGTCACTGGACCCATCACACTTCTTGAAACAAGGCTGACATCTAAAGAGAAACCTTTAGAAGTGCACAAGGGCAGAAAGGCTTAGGGCTTGATCCCTGCTGAAAGCTCTTAGATGAGTTTCCAAGACGTCAGTGGGCCTTGGACTGAAACATGGCAATATGTAAAGCAAAAGTTGCAGTGAAATCTTTTCGCAAACTTTTAATCTCATTTCCCAGGAAATGAGGCATTAGTGATCATGCTTGGATCACTTGTTTATCCATCTGTGGTTCCCTTTTTCCCCTTTCCTCCATCATCCCTGGGTTAGTTTAGCTAACTAGTCAATTTTTACTATGCTTGACTAAATAATAGAGATCTCAAAGATAATCAGACTCGAAAGTTTTGTGGAAATAAGATATTCTTAAGCACTCTTAAGTTAAGTATCATGCCAGGTGAGTAAAAGGCTCAGCAGAATGGCACATGTTGGGGACTACAAAGGGTGAGAAACTTCAGTAAGAGCTCACAGTCGAGCAGGAGGAATCCAGAGCCAAAGTACACCAGACTCGCTTCGTGCCGATTGCCATGGAGCCGATTTCTGTCTGCAGTAAAATATGCCCATTCGTGGTCTTACAGATCTTGACACAAACTTGATCTACAACTAGTAAACAGAGAGGCCAAGCCTTTATAAAATAGAGTCCTACGTCAGTGTCTTGAAAACAAATAAATTCTGAATGGTATCTTCTTGGGAAACTTGCTATCTGTCCTTTTGCTTTTGGGGTGGAGAAGTGATTGATTCGGGAAGAGCTGGTTGCTGCTTCCCCCTCCTGCAGCTGCCCGGGGTGGGGAGGTGCGTTGTAAGCGTGCCCTCTGCTGCGCTCGGGACAGATGGTCTCGGCAGTGATGCTGGAGCAGGCTTGCGTACGTCAGTGAACGACTCTGAAATGAAGGACGTGAAATGACTGTTCTGTCTTCGGTTGTCTCTGATTTAGGAATGGAGGGACAACGTGATAACAGCATTCGGTTGTACTTGCTGCTGAAACAGCAATAGCAAAACATATGTTCTGTTTCCTGCCATTATAGGCAAAAGGAAGTTGTTGACGTATGTGGTAGATTTTGGTTCATTATAGGGGGTGGAGAGTAAGAAACCACTGTCACTCTTAGATAGACTCAAAGTTGATTTTGACAGAAAACAAGTCAAGCTTTGCCAGAGGATTCTTTTCAGACAATATTTATTTGTTTCTTTTCTCTTGTACCATAAGCTTAAAACTAAATTACTTTCTAATATTCCAAACTCTCACCAATCCCAGTTTTTTGAGAAACCATACATGAAGTAGAATATTCCTTCATGCATTTCCCACATTTCATTTGATTGTAACATTCTAGTTATCATTCCTTCTTTTCCCAGTGTCTCCTATCATTGTTATATCGATTGGCTTTCTGCAGTTTTGTTGTGCTTAGCTATTCAACAAGTAGTAAAAGACTATGCCTATCTTGTTTTCGGAGGAATGCATAAGCATTGGTGAATTTGCTAAATAAATAAATAAATAAAATAAATGCCAACAAACTAACCATGAAAAATGCTTAGATCAATTAGTAGAAGGTTCATTTTTGAAAGGTAACAATATGAATTTGTTCTAACGAAGATGAAAACCTATCAACTCTTTTTTTTTTTTTTTTGTGTGTAATAGATTTTTTTGAGGGCAACCAAATGTGCCTTCATGGCATGCAGCAGCTACAGCATGAAGAAATGAAATAGGAAATTCTTTCTTTCTTCTCATTGTGAAGGGCCGCATCAATGATTCCAGTGAGACTACTTCTGCATTAAGATACTAGCCTGTTTATGTGGGGGTAAAAAAGTCTGGCCTAAAATCCTTGCTGATCAGGAATTTTCTATTAATTATCTCAATCTGCTTTTTTGTTTTAATTTAGGTGCTCCTTTAAAAAAAATTTTTTTATTTCCAGTGTTAGCAGGCTTTGTAGCAGGAAAAAAGTCACCCTTAGATGTTGAGGTTTAAATGTTAGCTGCTAATAAGTACATTTTGTAGACATGAATCCACTGTAAAACTTGTGTTTGCATGCTCTGAGAGACACGTGCTGTTGAGTAAAGATAGATAACATATTCAGTGGTTTCTCTCAAGAACTCTATGACCCAAGTACCAGGGATGCTATAAATAAAGGTAGGATTGTAATAAGTAAGTGACATGGATGCATCTGTCCAGAAAGTGTCCAGTTCTAACTGGTACTGTTATACCACTTGCTTTTGTGATCGTTTGTGTTCCTGCCAAGATTACACACAGCAAAAATCTGAAACTGCATCCTGGATGTTAGGCCTGTGAAGTTGCATCAACTTTCATGCTGATCTTGAGCAACAGGGATCTGAGAGCAAAATAGCAAATAAAACCAATGAATAGGAATATTATTTTGTCTGATTTTTTTTTTTATATACTCCTCTTTACTTTCAGAAATCATCAGTAGGATAGGGTTTTCCAAAGAAATAAAAAGTGAAGTATGTATGTATTAACTAAAGGATAACTGTAAAAATAGTGCTGCATATTTGTAAATGTTCTTGATGTTGACAATAGAGGAGCAGGAGGAATTAGTTAAAAGAAGAGATTGCAAGGATTAACAGTTAAGAAAAAGAGAGTAAGCTGAGCTGATTTTATGATAAGTTTATAGCAGTACCTCTTAGATTGTGAAAAAGCCTCACAGTAGAGAGTGCAAAAGCTGTGTGTCTTCGGCATTGAAAGCTGAAAATTTTAGCATACTTTGTCGTATGGATTTCATCTTACACGTGAACCTTGTGGCAGAATAGGTCCAACTTTTATTTGCAAATCACATTTCTGCAGTGTTCCTAAGCACCCCGCAGCATGAGAAGTATTGGAGTTTTAACAATACACTTGCGTCTATGAGAGCTGCGTGCTGTTGTGTTCAGATAATGATGCTACTTTGGTTTTAATACCTTTTAGGGACACAGATGGAAGAATGCTCTTAGATATTTTTGATGAAAACCTTCATCCCCTTTCGGTAAGTTCATCTGCCTCTTCTTCCCTTTCACATGAACTGTCTTTCTTTCTGTCTGCTTCGTTTTGTTTCAGTCACCTATTTGGAAGTATTTCTTCCTTAGAAATCTGAAGTGCCACCAGATTATGACAAACATGACCCGGAGCAGAAACAGATTTACCGCTTCGTTCGGACATTGTTCAGTGCTGCTCAACTGACTGCTGAATGTGCCATTGTCACCCTGGTGAGTGTCTGAGGGATGGCATCGATGATCTGACAGACCCAGTTGTGTTCCCAAAAATTGGGTTTGTATGATTTAATAGATCTAGGTGGTGCCATGGAATTTTTTCTCACCCTGGAGACCAAGGGAATTTCTTGATGGGAAGAGACACTACAGTTAATTTTCTTGTGGAGAGTAAGTGATGGAAGAAGAGATTGGGTAACGTGACATAAAAGCTGGGGTTACATCTTGCCCTCACAGAGTGATAATGTTACAGGCCACCAAGGTGACTAATAGAAAACGCAGGTGGCATAAGTGGTCTGAACAGGAGGGAATGTTAAAAGCAGAAAGGCTTCCAGTTTTTGGGGGATTTGCTGTGTATCATTGTAGCTCCCAGCAGAGACTCGGGAACAGCTGTAGGTAATTTAATCGTGCTAGTAAGAATTGATGGGCACATGAAGGATTTAGTGAGTGACTGGGACATGTTGGTGATGGCTCTTTTTTACTTGCACTGCACTTGTCTTTCAGGACCACGCCATAGGATTGAACAATTGTACTCAAGGCTGAAGTTTAGCTACTTAAAAATAGCACGACATAACAGAAGGTTTAGATTTTCAGCTGGTGTTGATCATCATAGCAATGTGGATTAAAGGAGCTAAAGTGATCTCCACCAGCTGAGAATTTCTTAATTTTCCTGAAATTTTTATCCTGCCAACTCTGACAAGCCTTTTCAGCTTTCAGGCACAATTTTGGCCATGTTTTTGACTCAGAGATTTTAAAAAAAAAAAAAAAAAAAAAAAAAAGTTTTTTTACCACTACAACATGTGCTTTCATAACACCTCCGTTATGCACTTGAGGTGGAAGAAGGGGAAATAGGAGAAGGTGGATTTTGAAGCCCAGACCTACTCATTTCCTCTGTTAATCTCTCTCCCTTGGCTTCTAAGATTAGTTGGCAGGCTTTTCTTCTTCAGACAGTCAGAATGAATTGTACTAGCCAGTACAGAACAGGAATATAAGAGAGAAATAGGGCAAGAAACACCCTTCAGTGCTCCACCCTTACGTTTTGAAGTATTACTCCACCTAGTTACTTGACCCAGCCATTACTTGTTTTCTGAAATGACATTTTGTCTGTCTCTTTTACATAACTGTACTAAGTTCTTGTCCTTCTCCCTTTTCTTCTGAAGTGTTTTCTGCTGGAGGCAAGATAATGCTGTGTGTTCTTGTGTAGTTAATTAATCTACTGTCAAATACAGTGGAACCTTGTAGTTACCCGTTGTTTGATTTTAGGTTATTTGATCAACAAGGGCACTGTTTAGTAGAAGGGAAGAGGGCTTTTTTTAAATAACAATATCTTCCTGTTATTGCAATGCATGGAAAGTTCTTCCCCACAAATCTTGTTAACTCAGGCATATATTTCAGTATCTTTCCTTTGTTAACTACATCCTTGCCTCTTCTGGTTCTCATGTGGTTTCCCTGCAAGTAACTCATTTGGTGTGACCTGCAATGAAGTATAAATATTTTTAACTCATTAGTTACATCGCAGAGGCAGTTTCCGTAGTTGTTAGTGCTTCACACCTTAGGTGGCTTGGGTTTTTTACCTATCACAATGATAACAGATAAACTGTTTTATAGCCTAGTTCTCAAAGCAGTCATGCAGATGCTTGTGGATAGATTTGGTGTGGATGATCAGCATTACTGTTCTGCTATTCTTGGCCATGTTTTCAGGATAATAGCACCTGCCTGACCCCTCTTCCCAGAAAGCTTCAGAGTTTTTGGATAAATAGTGTTTTACAAGTATGAAATTCTGCTGCTGCTGTTCTCAGTTTCCTCTGTACTTCTAGATCCCATTTCTTTATTTGTTAGTATCATCAGGAGGGGCCCCAGAGACAGATCATGTTGTTTCTGAAATGTTCAACTGTGGAAATTAATCTGTTAAAAAAACAATCAACCCTTCCCCACTCCCTGCACTCCTGAAATCTTTAGTGTTGATATTGCTATTTATGAACCTTCCAAGTGCTTTCAATTTTAATGTCCTGTCTGGAGGAGAAGAGAGCAGCCTTCCCTGCTGGAGCTTACGTTTTGCCACAGTCTGGCTGTCCGTCAGAGAGAAATCCGATAGCCCTGTCTGCCACTCGTTCCCCCGGGAGGGCTGCCAGAAGGCAGGAAGCATATCTGTGGAGATCACAATACATTTTGAACAAGATGCTACAACTATTATCTTTCTTTCACACACTCTAATTATTTTTAAACAGTCCTAACCACCCCTTTTTACTGCCCAAATTATTAACATGGTGTAAGGTTTGCAGTCGAACGCACTCGCTGTATGTCTTTTTACATGCCATTAGCCAGGTAGAAGCAGCAGTTACAACTGGTGGTTATATAGCAGTCTGTACGTTCAGCACAGGAGCTGAGTAAATGTGAAACTCCAGGCTGTTAGATAAGCTTGTCTCCAGCAAAAAGCTGGCATTGTGTTGCTTCAAGCACTTAATTAAAATATTTCAATTAAAGCCTTCACTATTACAGCAAAACCAATTTATAATTAAACAAAAAATTTAATTTTCACACAGCCTCCAGAGCTGCCAAGAGATTTCCCATACTGATAGGTGAAAAATTAAAATCTCAGGTTGAAACAATTAAATACTAATCACATTATTTATTTATAAAATAACACCATAAGAATAAAATTAGTTTTAAGAATTGTGTTGCTGATTTAAAGTCTTGCAAATAATGTTTTTTGTCCCAGTGAACAGCTGAACTATACTCTGTGACGTGACTTTGTGAGAAAAATAATGCACATGTGCTTCTCCCTCGACTCAGAGTATTCCCACCCTTGCTAAAACTGAGACATGCCTGTCTCATCTTCACCGTCTCCTCAAGTGCAGAGGTAGCAAGTTGTACTTATATTAATCTACTAATTGGATAGCAAATAAAAATGTGAACAGGAGCTTTATCCATAGCAACAGGAAAACAATACAGTGTTTGCATGTCATGAGAATTAAATATTTATACTTTGTTCTTTTGTTCTGTAAAAACAATCCTATTAACTAGACCTGAAGAGGAGAATGGTCCAAGTTTTCTGCTTTGCCTTGGCATGACTTTCTGATTTTTTTGCAAATCTAAGGCTAGTTTCAGAGAGGATACATTTTGCATTTGCAAATATGCAAATAGGCAAATATGTTAGGTCTATATGTTATAGACTGATCAGATACAATGATATGTAAATACATATGGTACGTGAGCTGAATTATTTCTGTGAAGTTCAGAGGAGCGTGCTTTTGAAATATGTTACAAAGTTCATACTGTGACTGAGAGGATTTGATATTGGGAAATATGAAATATGAAGTACGTAAGAATAAATTCTCCTTATGAAAAATAGGGATTTAATTAATCCAGCCAGGTGTTCCTGAGTTCTTATTGTTCTCTTCAGTGACATTTTCAGCAACTAGGTAGAGAATATTGTTGAACTGTGTTGTGAAAATTATAGTATTTGAGGAGAATTTTGTTTTCTGTGTGTTTGGAGGAAAGGAAAAAGCTTTCAATTGATTTCCTTTCAGTGGGGTATTTTTACTTTTAAATGCTGGTAAAATACCTTTTTTTCATATTTCAATTGAAGTATCAAAAATCTGATACTTGTTTAAAAAAAACCAAAAATGCAAAATAAAGTGATCAGAGTCCATAGAGACACTTGATCTGCAGCAGAAGTCCTTTTCAGCTGGCCCAGTAGAACTACAGATCCTTATGCAGCTAATGGAAGATGCAGGTTCCTCCAAAGATCTCAGAGTACAATGCAAAGTACTGTTTATTGCCTGGTTTGACACTGTCACTCTCTATCCAGTGACCATAAGGGATTGTGAGCGCGGTTGGGTGAGCAAGGCAAATCATTGAAGCTGGACATATAAGAATAAGCATGCCTCATATAAGAAACCCATGAGAAGAGTTGTGTGTACCCAATATTGTTGGTGTCCACCTTTGTCCTGGGCTTGCGGCATTCCCTGGGAGGTGGCCAAAGCCCATCACTTTGCTACATCTGAAGAAGGTCTCCCACACGCAGGGAGAAGGTCTCCCCACCTGTGCTGTGGATCCTGAGCCCCTTGGCAGCTGGCCATGTGTCAGGGTACGTTCCAGAGAAGGGCAAGAGGAACAGGGGGTTCATACCTGTGTTCCAGGCGCTGGGGGGAGCAGAAGACTCAGATTCTGGTCCCTGGTTTCAGGGCTATTCTCATCTTTTGACTACAGTCTAACGTACAACACATGAATGATTATCGATTAATACTTACACGTCTCTTAGTCAAAAGTCTTGCTTTAGGCCTGCTGGGATATACACTTCATAAAAAGAGACCATTCAGGCTGGGGGTTGAGAGGGAATTTTTTTAAATCCCCAAGAGAAGAGGACATTCAGTCAAAGAATGGGTGTCTGTTTCCTGATGCATCTCTGCGGGCTTCTGTGTGGGCAAGAAGTGAATAGTGATCCCAGTTTTAGACTGGAAAGTCAATGTTGCCTAATAGTTTGAGTGCATTTTATATGTATTATAGATCTTTGCCTTAAAATGAGTAAATTAGGGGGCAAACCTGGAGATGTGTGACTTTTCTCTCCGTTCCATTAGTGCTTCCTATAAATATCTACAGTGGACAATGGTACTTTACAGTTGTTCACATTTTCAGAGTTTTGTGACTGCGTTTCTTATTCTTTTTCAACATTTGGTCTCAAAAAGAAAAATTGGATGAATTTGCAAGGACCATGATGATGTGATGTCCTTTTCCACCAAATGTATGGCACCAGACCTTTGTGGAACATTTTAAATGCCCAGCTGGGCAATTGCAAAGCACAGTTATTTCTGGAGAGTCGTGGTAGAGAACTGCCTGATTGCTCAGAACAGAGCATATGGCAATTTAGTGGTTGGATTAGAGCCGTAATTTGGCTATATGGGACCCATTACCAATTATAATTTTTTTTCCATACAAATATCTTTTTAGTTTCAAGGCATTGTGACACACTGAAGTTTTCTCATTAAAGAGAGAGGACTCTGTATTTCTTCGTGATGTGTTGGGATGGAAACTGTCTTCATTAGTTATTCTATGCTCCTGCAACTTACAATGTGGGCTACCTAGTGAGTTCATATGGAGTTTAAATGAGAGAGGGAGGGAATAAGGTTTTTGCAAATACATGTTCATTTGTAGATTCTCAATTATGGTAATTAAAATACCAAAAACATATTTTCTTCCTGTCAATGTAAATCAAGTGAGAAATAATTAAAGCCAGTAGAGTTTTATTGGTAAAATAGAGACAGAATTTGACATAAAGCAATATAAAAACAGCATGAGAAAAGATAATGCTTTGCTCTTGCTGCTGCCTCAAAATTCAGAATTATTCCAGTAATGTCAGTGACATTCCTCGGTGATTGCCCATTTCTTTAGTGTGCTGAGACTCCCACTCAGCCTCCTTGGAGGCAGTGCACAACTTCTGACCTCTCCGTGTTGCGCCACAGGAAACTTTAGTACTGCAGACAGATACAATCACAGAATAATTTGGGTTGGAAGGGACCTCTGGAGGTCATGTCTGGTCTGGCCTGTGCTCAGAGCACGACCAGCTGGATCAGGCTGATCAGGGTCTGACCAGTTGAGTTCTGAATTTCTCCAAGGATGGAAATTTCATAACCTCCGTAGAAAACCTGCTCCATTGTTTTAGGAAAACCTAAAAAAAGTATTACGGTATTTTGGGTGCTTAGACTGCAACTCCAGTGTGATAAGAGGTATCAGTGGGATACTGGAGGTTAATGTTGAACAGCTTCAAAATGAAGTAACAAGAGAAACAAAACTTTTGTAAGAACCCCATAGTAAGATTTTAATAAAATTTGAGTGTTCCTTTGGATTATGAAATATTGAAATGAAATTATTTGACACTTTCATATTTGGTATATATCCTCCTGAAGGGGAAAAAAAAAGGAGGAAATAAACATCCTCCAGTATTTTAAGTTTTCTTTCTACTTGAGAGTATTATATAATATACGAAGTATGTTATAATGTCCTCTGAGATGGAAAAAATGAGATGCTGTTTCGCACTAATTAAAACTGAACCTCTTCAGTGCTATCTTTAGTTTTCAATTTCTTCAAACGTATTTATGTTCTGTTGGTTGGGATGTTGTGTAACCAACTCTGCTATCCAGGATTGTGGGGAGCAGGACATCCTAGATAACTGGGACAACATTTGATGCTGTGGTTACTATCAGACACTCGGGAAGTCCAGGATGGATTCACCCAACTGCAAATAGTCACCCTGGGGATTAGTTCAGGCTCAGCAGTAGCCCTGCTGGAGCAGCATTGCTGGAGCTTGGAAGCTGGTGCCAATCTGTTTAGCCTTGTGCCATGTTACAGTTCTGTGTCTGGATAAAAAAAGCCCCCCAGGACTAGTGGTGATAATAGATGGCTAAATGCTTCACCACCATGCTGTTGCAAGTCCAAGTCCTGGGAGTTAAGATCAGAGGCATCCAAACTAGCTCAGCATGGAGTCATTTTGGGTCTGGAAGGTTCTCAAGATATGTGCTGAAACAAATCAGTTCTGTACCTCTGCTGGACTTGAAATGGCTTTGGAAGCCATTTAACTACATTCCTGTGGTGCTGCATCTAAGCTAATGAACCTCTCCAGAGTTCACTGAACTCGAAGCCCAGTTGGGATTATCTATACCCACGGAGTGGTAATTTTATTTAATTAATAGAATTAAATTCTTTTTAATTCAGATAAATGAATTCTTGACAAAGGCAAATCACCCGATTGGTTTCACTTATGATTAAATAATAATTTGCTGATATTCCAAGTGTAAAGGTCAACCATTGCAAAATCTTGGTGCGAGTCTGTGGGAAGAGGTGGAAAATAATAATTCAATATTGCTTTTTTGAAATCTTAACTCTGTGCAGTGTATCTTCTGAAGTGGGCTCAAGTTATTAAAATGTCTCCCATGAGGTGCAAGTGTTGTCCATCAAAGCTTGTTAGACTGACAGTGGTATAAAACCATGTGGTTCATGCCCAAACACAGTAGGCTAATAATGGAGGCATCAGACTCCGAGGTGTTGAGTTTGTAAGTAAAAATGTATTGATGGACCAATGTCCTTTGATATTTTTCCAGATCGGAACTGCATTTTCATTTCAACTGGGAATTGAATTATGTTACAAATGATTTTTGAAGATTGTAGTGTTGTTGGTATTAACACTGAGTTATACTTGTTTGCAAGCTGGGAAAAATTCAGAATGGTATGTTCATAGAATCATAGAAGGCTTTGGGTTGGAAGGGACCTTTAGAGGTCATCTAGTCCAACCCCCCTGCAGTGAGCAGGGACATCATCAACTAGATCAGGTTGCTCAGAGCCCCGTCCAACCTGACCTTGAATGTTTCCAGGGATGGGGCCTCCACTACCTCTCTGGGCATCCTGTTCCAGTGCTTAACCACCCTCAGTGTAAAAAATTTTTTCCTTATATCTAGCCTGAATTTCCCCTCCTTTAGTTTAAAACCATTACCCCTTGTCCTGTCACAACAGGCCTTGCTAAAAAGACTGCCCCCATCTTTCCTATAGGCCCCCTTTAAGTACTGAAAGGCCGCAATAAGGTCTCCCCGCAGCCTTCTCTTCTCCAGGCTGAACAGCCCCAACTCTCTCAGCCTGTCCTCGTAGGAGAGGTGCTCCAGCGCTCGGATCATTTTTGTGGCCCTCCTCTGGACCCGCTCCAACAGCTCCATGTCCTTCTTGTGCTGAGGGCTCCAGAGCTGGACGCAGTACTCCAGGTGGGGTCTCACCAGAGCAGAGTACAGGGGCAGAATCACCTCCCTCAACCTGCTGGCCACGCTTCTTTTGATGCAGCCCAGGATACGGTTGGCCTTCTGGGCTGCAAGCGCACACTGCTGGCTGATGTCCAGCTTTTCATCCATCAGTACCCCCAAGTCCTTCTCTGCAGGGCTGCTCTCAATCCCCTCATCTCCCAGCCTGTATTGATATCAGGGGTTGCCTCTCCAGCCTGTCCAGGTCCCTCTGTTTGACTGAAGCCACTGAGAGCTTCTGCTAATGTCACATCAGTAACTTTAATCTTTTATTTAAATAGTCTTGTTATCATTCTGTAAAAACCTATAAACATACAGTCATAGAACTGAGTGGGTAATGATAGGTGTGATGAAGATGGCTCTTGGAAGCTATTAAAGTGTTTGAGGAGAACTAGGTGTTGAATTAAGGCAGAATAAATCTGTTGTCTTTTTGGAATTCAACTTTTGAATATTTAGTAGAGAAGCACTCAGAAGTTTTGCCACAAAAGCTTACTTTCAGAAGGAGCACTGCAAAGGATGAATTAAATAGATGAAAAGTAACATTGGTATAACAGCTTCAATTTGTTTTAAGCTTTAGTTCCATTCGTAAGCATGGATACAGCTATTAAAAGCGAGTGGAGGCAAATCATGGCATTTATTTTAACTTATGTCTTCTAGATACTAAAAGCTCATTTTATCTTTTATTTGTTCTGGATCTATAAAGGAACACCTGAAATAATCCAGAGCAGATGAGGTTTTCAGACTTTTGTTTGAAAAAACCAAAACAAAACAAAACCCCCCAAACCCAACAGTGTTTCTCACATTGTTTCTTCTGCATTTTTTGGTCTCTTGACGTATAAGTAAATTCTTCCAGCATTCCGAGATGCGAGTTACAATATTCTTTTCTGCAGTGAGCTTTTAAAATTCAGCTTTATTACATGACTTTACAGCAGCTAGTCCTAAAGAAAATGTAGAAAGTTTTGCTTTTGAAAATTAAGCCAGTGAAATTCATTACAACACCCAAATATACTGAACCAGATAGTGCACACAGGATCTCAAGTCTGTTCGATACAAACCCCATATTTAAGAAGATGACCCTTGTGTTTAAGACACTATTCAATGTACAATTGTATACAAATGGCATTTCCATATGTCACATTTACCATATCAGGGTCAACATTTTCAGTGATTTTTTTTTTTTTACATTTTTTTTAAATGAGGTGGAGCATGCCTGCCTGCATGTGGGAAGACTCGCTTGCTTTTGCCAGCAAAAGCAGGTGGTGTTCTCCCACCAGCCACGAGTTTGTTTGGGATGAGTAGCATAGTGACTAACCATCCACCAGCCTTCCTCTTCAAACAGGCTGAGAGCCACCTGGCCCTTCTCCAGCAGTCTGTACTGATTCAGCACATCTTTGCAGCAGCCAGAAGCATCACCCTGAAGCAGTGTAGGCTGCCATGAGTGCATGGCAGACTCTACCTCTCCTTTTTACTCTAATGTCCCATCAAAGTCAAAATCTTGGTGCTTGGGCTGTCACCATGGCCTGGGCCTACTATATTGAAATGCTCTGAGATGAAAACAGTGGTTGAGAGCTCCATTTGTCAAGAATAATGAACTTTCTCACATTTGCATAGGAGACAGAGCTCACTTGGCTGTGTGTATACTGCTGTTATGAGGATGCTCTACATCAGTAGGGTGAGAGCTCATGTATGTACCAGCCTTCCCTCTGCCTAAATTTCATTATCTGCAGAGTCACCTGGTTCTCTCCAAACTAGAGCTAGAGAGAGCTAGAACGAAGACTGTATGTGTAACTGAGCGAGCTTGATTGAAACTTAAAGAACTACACTAATGTGACAGCATAGGTGTATCTTTGGGAGACAAGTCCTAGATGACAGTGAATCCCCACATTAGCTGAGGACCTCGATAAACTTTTACAAAAGTTTGCTGCAAGAAGTCTTGTTCTTTTTCTGTCTTTTCTTACTTGAACACATACATTTAAAACCCAAGACTGAGTCAGGGAGGCCACAGCAAGTGAACAAAACAAAATGCTCTTTTTTAGGGCATTTTCAAGAAAGGAGCCAGGAGCCACCCTAAGTGCCTTTCTCCTGGCGAGGTATTTATCATCTTCAGTTTTATTGGAAGATGATACGGAGCCTCACTCCAGCAAATAGTATGTCTGGAGTTAAGCCCAAGTTATCACCAAGGACTTGAGCAATTATTCATATCTCTCAACATGCTATTGGAAGATGCTCAAATATGGTAATGAAGGTGGTATAAGAATAGTGTCTTATCAATTTAATTTTTAAAGCTGATTTCTCAAGTGTGTGCTGGTGGGAAGGTAGTAGCAAGTTTATGCTCCCTTTTTACTTCGGTGGGAGTTCATCTGCTCAAGATCTAAGTTCATCTGTTATGAATTATTCTCCTTTATGTCTTTCCTTACAATATCATTCTTATCTGTTCTTGTCAGTTTACTTTTACTTCTCTGAATGTCTTTGAATTTTAGCCCACAACAAAATCCTTACTTGGTTTTCTTTTTTTTTTAATTTCTTTTTTCTTTCTTTTTTTTCTTTCTTTCTCTCTCTTTCTAAGCTAGAGCTGCACATAAGAAAGGATATTATTTTCTGATTTTTGTGTGCTTTGTGTATCTATAGATGTGGAGTATTCATTCAAAATACAAAAGTGCGTATGGGAAGTTGAAATTTAAGAGATTTGCATTAACATTAAAGGGTCAAATTCAGCACTGATGTGAAGCAAATGAAGTTAATTTCCTAATTTAAGAGTGGCACGATATTATGGCTTCCATATGCTTTCTGCTTATGAAGCTCCCTGCACTAGCACAGTGTATTGCTTTAAAGAAGTCTTCTGCTTCCTGGGGACAATCCCAGGGAATACTGTTTGTTCATAATTCAAGGAGCAGTTTTGCTTCCTAAGTTGAACAAGTTTGTGTAATATAGTGTGTAAGGGGTTTGTTTACACAGGCTACCTGGAAAGCAAAAGGCAGCCTTTTAAGCAGAACCATCAGGTAGTGCAGACCCTGGTGAGATCCATGTGCCACCTTTTTATTGAGCTTTGTGTTTCTGTGGTTTCCCAATACCAAATTTTATGCATCAAAGTCTTTTCAGAGTGATGCTCTTAACTAAGAAGTCAAAACTCTGTTTTTAATAAGGGGCTTGACACATAATTTGGAATTTGTAATTTTGTGCTTAAATAGCATTTTGCTTTCCTTATGAAGAGAAGAAGAGTTGAACAATTAGTGATATTTTGGTTTACAGTACTATAAGATAATGTTATGGTTTTCTTCTGCGTTAGGATGGCAGGCAGAGGCAAATCATAGCTAAATTAAAAATAGTGTATTTAGGAGTCTGGCATCTGGCCTCTTGAAAAATTCAGCTTTAGTTTTATGATATCTTGCTACCTATATGTTTCTTATTTAATAAAAAAATAACCTGAAAAATCAACTGTTTTATCTGTGAAGTCTCATGCTGTAAATGTTCTGACTTTGTAGCTGAGTATAACTTTGTTTTTAAAGAGATTTTTGAAGGTTTATTATGCCTGTCTTTTTGTGCCTAATGACATAGCTGGAGTTCAACAAAGTGTCTAAAACAAGATTAAGGTTAATTTCTCATTAACACAGGAAAAATAGAGAACCCTTTGGGGAGTGAGAAGGCCAAAGGTCTTCTACTGACAATTTTTTTGTTGTTTGGCCAGTCTGCAATATCCAACATAGTGTAACTATTCAGACTTTTTGAGTATTCTATAATTTCAAAAATTCATTGAAACTATTTTGGCATTGGTAGTATCAATGAGATGATGCTTTTCCAAATAAGATTTCTATGCACCTACCATTTTGTATGTATGCTCCGTTTATAAGTTATTTGTTGTTACTTGTTTAAAGTTAGTCCAGTATTTATTTGAAGGTACAGATATCCCCAAAACTTGGGATAAATATTTTCTAAATGTTTTCTGGGTTTTAGTAATTACCTATAAATCAGTCATAATCCCTCATAAAAAAAAAAAGTTTAAATTGGTAAGTAAAAAACTTCAACATTATTTTAAAACTTATATATCTTAAAGGAATGTTTTCAATTTTCTTAGTGGCTGTGTATTTCTTCAGTTAGAGCAGAAGTAAATTTCCTTCAGCATCTGTAGAACAATATCTTTAGGTATTTAAAATTTAAAACAAAATGCTGGCCCTTCAGAATCCCAAGCAGTGTTCTGTTTTTATAAAATAAGCCACCTTTCAGGTAGGTGTAATATTTTGCATGTATATTGTACTTTCATCAGAGTATCTCATAAAATCTCCTGCTAGTTTCTATCAGTCAATGTAAACTCTTGTAAGAGTACTAGCAACCTAAATAACCACCTGATTGCTTTTTTATCACAATGCAGTGAGGAGGGTATTATAAGATCTATTACAAGATACAAAGAGTAGGTTATTCTTCAGTAAATGCAAACGTGTGTTTTTATAGAGTAGCATATCAGGACTAATTGTTGGTTTTAGCAAATGTGCCTGTGTTGTCATGTTGAAGCACCTCCAGTTTCAAGTTCTGCTCCTTCATGCACAGCAAGTCGTTCCGCGGGTGAGAAATGAAACTGCGGAACAAGTTCAGTTCCTTGATGGTAGTGAAGGCAGTAAAAAATTTTATTTCTGAATCAGAGCAGAACTTACTAACTTAAATGACTGCATCTGATTTTCCTTAAATCATTGCCAGAAGAGTGCAGTGAAACCTGTTTGAAACCACCTCACAGTGTCCTGAGAAAACTGTTGCTTGGGAGAGGTGGTCTGTTGAGGAGAGAGAATTTTATACTTCTTACACGTGAATTCATTGTAATATGACTGTATTAGTGACCATTACAGACTCTGTAACTCAAGTTTTATTTTCCGTCAGTAATAGTAGGAAGCAAAGAACTTGTACAAAAGTTGTCGTAGTATTGTGTGGTTTGCATTTTTTCCCATGATTTTCTTGCCATTTATACTGCAGAGTGTGTGAGACAGTTCATTTTGTGGGCTGAATGTCTGTGTACGTGTATTCAGATATTTAATATTTTTTTCATAATATATATTTTTTTTTCTGTAAAACTTTAAATTGTACAACAGCTCTCTACTGTTTTCGATGATCTTATTGCCAGGGTCTAATTACTTGTACATATCATAGTTGTGAAAATTCATGAACAAAACTGTATAAAGGATGTGATCGGCCTTGATGTTATTGGTGACTCATAAAAATACACAAGCTTCAAAATAGATGAATTATTATTTTTTAAGTATGTAATGTTTTCTACTAATGCTAGATCTTTCCAGAAGCACAAATCACTGAAGGTCCTCTGTGTGCTCGTATGAGTGCGCATCCTTATAGAAAATCACAAGTGAGCTGTTCTGAGTTTTAAAGTTTTCCCTCTACATCCCCCCTTTCCCCTTCTCCTCAAATCCTTACCAGCATGTATCCTACATTGCATTTTGGATGTATTAGCTAATTTTTGGGAATTATGTGATTAGGTGCTAATAAACATTAACTTAGTCAAACTGGAGGAGATTTATTACGTGTCTTCTCAGCTAGTATATAAACTGTTTAAATGTTGTGGATTGCAGAAGTATTCAGTTTTGCTCACCTCACATGTAAATATTCGTAACTGTTGTAATTTCCCTGTCCCTAACAGGGGATAGATAGAGGGCACAGACGTCACCCACAAACAAAACAGCTTCTAAGAAATACTGTTTATCAATCTGTTATTATTAATGTAATTGAACTGCTGTTATCGATAGCAGGCAATTATTCTCACAGCATGTTGACTTATTCATTCCTGTGGATCCCTCATGCATTCACCCATAGTTCCCTGGATGGAGCATCAGCTGGGGGGGCCAGCCTAGCTCTGTGTTTGGAAACAGAGGGTCACACTGCACGCCCCCAGCAGCTTTTTGGTAGGTGTTCAGAAAGTCCCTCCAGGGTCCCTCGTTTCATCAGATGTGCCTATATAATCCTGTAGTCTTTGTAAATAGTGCCCACCACCCTCTTGGATGAGGTCTGGGTTATACGAGCTCTGGTTGATGCTAGCCTGTGTTGGTGGCCTTGGGCAGATTGCGCCAGACTGTGGTGTTCTGAGTTTGTCAGTTCTTGTAGGTCCAACAGGATTAGTTATTAATCTCCAGAGTTTATCGGTCCAGAGGAAACAGTTATGAATTACCTTCTTAGCACATACTTTTCCTCTCTGTTCAGTTTGCTGTTTCTGTGGTAACTGTTCCTCCATCCACCCCATAGGTGCCTATAGAACCTCTTCACACAGGCTCGCCAGAGGAGCCTGGCATGACATGATGCCGTATCTGATAACTGATTGCCAGTAAATTACAACTGTAGCTGTTTGTATGATAGCCAGTAACTATTTTTGGTAGCATACCAATACCATTGCTTTCCTCATTAGTAATTAGCATTTTATTTATTTACATTATTATTTCAAGAATTATTTAAGCTTTCATTTGAATTCATTCCAACATGTGACTATATTACCAACAGTTGCAGATAGAAAAGTAACAGTTTTGTTTCTGGTAATGTGATCAGAAGGCAAAGGCCAACTAAAATATGAATTTATCACATTTAGTCTTGAGGTTGGCATAAATGTATGTATTTAAACCTACAGCTTTTATAAAAGAATCTTCTTGAGAGCAGACTACTGTTTTAAAATTGCTGGAATGGGTTTATGAGAACAGTTTTCTTTTTCATTTCTACTTAATAGCAAAATAGATTAAGTCTTGATTTTAACGTGTTTCCACAGGTATATCTTGAAAGACTTTTAACTTATGCAGAGATAGATATTTGTCCAGCAAACTGGAAGCGAATTGTTCTGGGTGCAATTCTACTGGCATCCAAAGTTTGGGACGACCAGGCAGTGTGGAATGTGGATTACTGCCAGATCCTGAAAGAGATCACGGTCGAAGACATGTGAGTGCAGTATGTTTATCTTTGTCAGTGAATGCCAAGATCTGTGTGTATAAGGGGAGCGGGAAGTTCTCTCATAAATTATATAAAGTTTGTATATCTGCATTCTATCTAAACATGGTAGATGCTGATAGATGGCATGAGGTCTGCTTGACAGTTGCTTACGTAGCAGACACGAATTATTTTTGTTTTCTAGTTGAAGTCTATTTTACCACTGGATGTTCATGCACAGTGATGAAAACAGACCTGCAGAATATTTAAATGTATGACTTGTCAAAAAAACCCACATCCAATGAGCCTGCATGTATTCACTTCAACAACATTTGCTGTCGTACTAGTTCTCCTTACAGACAGTAGACCAATATGTAAGGCAGCTGTCGTGGTTTAGCCCCACTCGGCAACTAAGCACCACGCAGCCGCTCGCTCACCCTCCCCCTCCCCGGTGGGATGGGGGAGAGAATCGGAAGGGCAAGAGTAAGAAAACCCACGGGTTGAGATAAGAACAGTTTAATAATTGAAATAAAATAATAATAATAGTAATAATAATAATAATGATAATAATAATAATAATAATTGTAATGAAAAGGAGAACGAGAGAGACAAACAAAACCCAGGGAAAAGAAAACAAGTGATGCAACCGCTCACCACCCGCCGACCGACACCCAGCCAGTCCCCGAGCAGCGATCGCTGCCCCCCGGCTAACTCCCCTCGGTTTATATACTGAGCATGACGTCATATGGTATGGAATAGCCCTTTGGTCGATTTGGATCAACTATCTTGGGCTGTGCCCCCTCCCAACTTCTTGTGCACCTGGCAGAGCATGGGAAGCTGAAAAAGAAAGTCCTTGACTAGATTAAGCATTACTTAGCAACAACTAAAACATCGGTGTGTTATCAGCATTCTTCTCATGCTAAATCCAAAACACAGCACTATGCCAGCTACTAGGAAGAAAAGTAACTCTAACTCAGCTGAAACCAGGACAGCAGCAAAAAAAATCGTTGTGATCCTAATGACCCTTAGATGATCACCCACTTATTTATTGCCATTATTCAAACTTAGAACTTTTGTGGTTTGGGGTTTTTTTTTTTCCCCCCTGTATCCTGCTGAGTTAGTTGCCAACATGTTAAAAATCTAGTATTTTAACTTGCAAAGAGAAATTTCCGTTTTTCCATTTTTTTATCTGATGGCATTCTTAAGAAGTGCATATTGTAACAGCATAGAGAGTTGTGATATCTGGCTGGATACTCCCAAGTCATATTAAGAGTATATTCCAACAGTAATAAAAAGAACCGTGATAAGAATAAACACAATTAAGATCTTAATGTTTACAAATACAAAAATGAATGCTCATTTCACTAAATAGTGCTTTTTTTGTTTGGTCGGTTAGCAGGTATTACATATATTGGCTCAAGTGCCTGGGGTTTGTGTCATCTGTATGTTCAGGGCTGAGTCCCATACCACGCACGCTTTCTGAGGTGCCCTCACCTGAGCTGGCGTGCATGCAAGAGCAGTGCTGGGAGGGCTGCGGTTGGAATTGGTGCTGGGATGGTGCCGCAGGGGACGGATGCCTTGACAGGCAACTGCGGCTCGTGCATTCGGAGAGTGACGTTTTCAGTCTACTGGTGCACCCCTTTTTTCTAAGAACTAATAACAATAAAATTATTTAAAATATGTTTTGGTACAGTATCTGTGTGTTTCAGGCTCTTTTAAGCAGAGCTCAGTATCTGTAATGAGAAGTATATAGACTTGTCTCTGCATTAACTCACTTAAGTCAGGATTGCAGCCGCTGAAGGGAGCTTGTGGATAACCACTCTGGGAAGAGGGAGGTAGATGAGAAGAAAAGTTTATACACACAGAATGTTTTTTGGATCACAGTTTGCAATCTCAAAGCAGTGGAAGGCCAAGCATTTTTGCTGAAGCAGCCCTAATTTAGTTTCTTAGTAGTTCGCTGTTTGTCAGGTTTATAGCCGGTCTAAAAATGATCTGTAAGGGAAAGGTTCAATGTTAGGAGTCAGCTGATTGCTTTAAATTAAGCATGCTCCTACACAGCTAGATAAGACTTACAAATTGCGAGTAGCTGTCATTGCTCAAGTATTAGAAAAGTTATCTCTAAATCTTGTATTAACAAGCAATGTGTAATAAGGTGGGTTTTTTTCCCCGAGTCAAAGTGAAAAACACAAAGCCTGTATTGCTGTGGTATGCTGTAGCTACTTTCATTAGTTTTGGGGAAAACTCTCATTTCAAAATAGAGGTAGGAAATACCATATAATGCCATTTCAGTGTCTGTTTTAAAATACGTAAGCTACTTTCAGGATGGTTGATGATACTTTTCCAACATAACCCAGGCAGAATGAGATTTCCAAAATAAAAGGGGGGTAGAGGGGACAAGAAGCTAAAATCAGGCCCTTCGCGTTTCTCTGTGCAATATTTTTCCATGCAGAACAATTTGATAATGCTTCCTTGACTGTTCTGAGTGTTTCCTGAATGATTTTT
Source organism: Balaeniceps rex (assembly GCA_013401315.1). NCBI lineage: Eukaryota > Metazoa > Chordata > Aves > Pelecaniformes > Balaenicipitidae > Balaeniceps > Balaeniceps rex. Next base: position 59,311 of record VYZW01009496.1, on the reverse strand, counting down.
CTAAGCTACTTTTCCCTTGATCCTTTTCTCATGCTTTCGGGTATTCAGTGGCAGTAAGGGCCTTCCTCTGTTCACTCCTCCTCCAAGGCAAATCTGGGAGCTTTTAAAGTCTTTCTGAAGCTTGATATGAGCTGAAGTAGAGTGCTGAACAGCTTGAAGCAGACTGACAGGTTTGACTGTGCCATGTGACAGTATTAATCAGGAATGGTTAGAAATATGAGTTTTGCTGAGTATTGCTGATTCTCAGGGCTTTTTTTGAAGGCAGGTGATGAGGCATACTGTGATGGTGTGAAAGGAAACAAAAAAAGAGGTTATTGTTTTTGACAAACACATGTGATGGTGCTACTGTTAGAAGTTGCACTTGAGCTATATAACACCGTTACTCACATGGCAGACCCGTGCTCCCGTGCTAACATCGGCCCTCTTTCTGCACTGCACGTTCCCTAAGCCAAACCGTGATGGGTCCTTGTCCTCAAAGTTTTTAGCTTCTTAACCTTTTCTTAAAGATTTTAGGGTTCTCACAAACTGCAAAACTAGTAAGCCTTTGGGGAGCCTGTGCTCTCTCTGTGGTACTTGGTGATCTGGTTCATGAGCTTTGTGTTTGGGGCTCCTTGTCAGTCCTCCAGCAAAGATTTCGGTGCTTGTTGACCTGGTGTTTATATTCCTGCTGCGAGTTTTTCCAAATGGTTTTTTTTCCTCCTATCCCTAGAGTGGTGGATTTTTTTTTTCTTTCTTATTTTTCAAGTAGTTGGGACACTACAGTATTATGGTTTTGAAGTATCTAGCTCTGCGCAGGATGGGGGCTTTCACTGTTTATATTAATAAGGCAGGATAAACTCTAGGTCAAAATCTTCAACTGCTGTGAATCATTCAGCAGAAGCGTATCTTGCAAAACGTCATGCTGACCTTTCTGAGTTTTGTCAGTCACCAGCAGTACATTGAACTGTGCCTAAAAGCTAGTAGAGGACTTGGGAGGACTGAACTGCATGTATGTAGCATTACCTGGAGTTTCTGTGTGAATTTGTGGAGTGGCCACAGGAAAGCATACGCTAAAGCACTCTAATGTGGATGTATCGGGGAAGAAGGGTATGGTGGTTAGTTATAGTACATCAGTTCAAATCGGAAATACCTGTATTTTTTTGTTCTTTCTCTGTAGTTAGTCTGCTGGTCTAACCTTCAAATCTGGGAACTAGGGGATAGTAAGAATCTGAGGCTATGTATTGTTCTTAAAGATTTGGGGATGCTCTTCAAAAGAGGTACAGCCAATGTCTTTCTCCATTAAAATAGGCTTTGTATTATCCATTAACATAGACCTTTAGGCTTAGCTTGCAGAAAGTAAAATCTTGGCAGTATAAAAGGACATTTGAAGATAATCTTCTATATTTACTGCTAGACATGTTAAAATGTAATTTTTTTAATTTGAAATTTTTAAAAGCTAGAGACTTCAACAGTGTGAATTCATGCCAAAGAGTCCATATCCAGCTTTTGGTAGTCTTTTAATGTTAATTAATATTTATCATTATGTAAATAGAATAGAATTTTGGCAGAGAGCAAGTGAAGGTAAGGAAAGACAATGATAATGATGTAAGAGTAAAGAGTGAGAAGAAAAATCATTCAGTGTTGAAAAACTACCATACCAGTACTTTTTATCCTCAGATCCTTCCTCTTCTGTTGCCAACTGCCTGCACATTCCTTGCACACGTACACTGCAGTCAAAATGTAACTTAAATGCAATATCATAGTCAGTCAGTACCTGCTGGTTACACAGCTGTGCAGTCCATATACTTTTCAGCAAACATGTACAGCTTTTACCACCCATTTATTTTTTTTATTTCTCATATCTTGAAATCACTGTTTTGAATATATCATGTGTCCCTGCATAAGTATTATGTAGGATATCTAGGTACCATGCAATTTATGAAAATTTCCAGTCCTTAATTTTGTTGATCTACTTATTTCTTAACATACTTCTTAATGTACTGGTGTAGGTAATAATGTATTGCTATACCAAAGTTTTCTGGGGTGGGAGCTCAAATAGGACCTCTGTTCTTATCAGCTATTTTGACAGACACGTCTGGTTTAGGTACTAAAAAACAAATGATCACCACTGTCAATTTTGATTGCAAGTCCTAGGGAAAAAATTCCTCAGTCTGTTCATAAAGAAAGATAAGACAGTATGCTGAAAAATTCAGGTTTCCCACAACTAGTTGTAAATGATTGATTATGAAAGGCTGAAGAGAGTAAATAAGTTCTCCAGTAATTTAGGTGTTAGAGTAATTTGCAGCATTTATGAGAAATGTCTGACAAATTTAGGGCATGTCTGTGTTTTGTGTTTGCATAGCTGTGTGTGCAGATCCACCTAGTGGAGGTACAGCAGAAATGACAAGAAAATCTTTTTCCTGCTCACTTTTCTTTCCCAGATTGTGTTAGCTAAACTGATAAAGATGCCCTTCTGCTAGCAAAAGTTTGTGTCTGGGTTTGATAGGCATCGCAGTAGCAGCTGCAAGATGCAGCATCTTTCATATTCTTCATTGGTGTACGTATGCCGATACAACTTGGTAGACTAGGTCAAACTTTAGGCTAGGGTGATTGCATCTGGCAAGAATAAGAAATTAACTTGGTTTATACCATTTGCAATTTAAAGTAAATTACATTCAGAATGCACAGTCTGAAATACGTTTTCACATTTATCTTCTTTCTACAGGAATGAGCTGGAACGCCAGTTTCTTGAGCTGTTGCAGTTCAATATTAATGTTCCCTCCGGTGTTTATGCCAAGTATTATTTTGATTTGCGTTCCCTGGCAGAAGCGAATAACCTGAGTTTTCCTTTGGAGCCCCTCAGCAGGGACAGAGCGTATAAACTTGAGGTAAGACACTTTCTTTTTAGGTTGCTCAGAGTTGAATATATAGGGGGATTTGGAATTTTTGCATTGTTTCTCCCTTTTCCCATCTCTTCTCAGATATTCCCATGAGATACCAGAATATCATGTGCCCCGATTTTCATAACTGTTTTGTTTGTGCTTTGGGTATTCGTGGACTTGTCTTGCTTTCCGTTTCTTTTTCAGTTCCAGTTGTCTGAATTGGCCTTGTGAAAGTACCCACAAGTTTTACAATGACTCTGTTCACAGTCTGGTTTTGTGTGTTCATTTGGTTTCTTAAAACTGATTATCCACCTTAAAGACAGAATATTAACAAGTATTAATGAAAATAACTATTCCATGTGCTTGTTATCTGCTACTGCTCCACTTCACGTGGATCCAAGTCTGTTCTCTCCTGTGGTGTTTTTCTCAGTAAT
>VYZW01009496.1:23317-44739 GCA_013401315.1 Balaeniceps rex | reverse complement strand
TGTAATTTGCTTCTGTATTTGTTTTATTAAGCCCTATGGGCTTGTAGCAAACCTAGGGGCCCAGAGATGCACACTTGACTTCCAGTGCAATGCTAATCGGATGCCTCCGGGCAGAGAGGCACTGACAGGATCGAAATAGTAATACCAAACAGTTTTCTGTTAACTTTCTAATGTGATTCGTGTAGTTTGAGACATGAAGGTTTTGTCCATAAATTCTCCTGATGTCCTTTGGGCCTTTAAAATAATCTAATTCTTATCACTTCTTGTTGTGCCAATGCATCAGAACTGTGAGTAGCCAAGTCCATTTTTCCCTTGATCATGGAATGTAAGGAAAGTGTTTATAACAATACAGAAGCAAATTACAGCATTCGAAACCTCTTTACAGATAGTATCAAAAGGAACATTTTCAGAGCATTTGAAATTCATCCTTTATAAGCATAAATTTAGGCTTTAAAATATGTAAAATATTTTGATTTATCAACACTTTGCTAAACTCCTTTCCATTTAACTTGATATCAGGAATATTGGTTTTATCCATTTCTGGGTGACGGAGATATGAACTTTGGATTATGTAAAGATCTCAATGCATCTACTATAATTTTTGTGAAGTTTATTAAACTACTTTAAAGATTGTATAGTCTATTTATTGTATGTATGTACATACAGTCTGATACTTTAAAAAGTGGATTCCGTAAAACCTGGCTTAGTCTTGTTTAGACTATTGAATATCGTTTTAGCCTTGTGCACTGGACTCTACCTCTGTATAGGAGAATTTTCCATATTCTTAATTAGTACTGATTCTGTGATTAACTTGGTTATGTTTCTTGCACTAAGAATTAAAAAAAAATCTGCTGTAAGTGTGGGTTTTTTCTTTAGTTTAAGTTTTGCCTTATGAATCTTCTACATTTGGATGAAAATTTCTTTCCCTCATGGTTATGGAATAATTCTTTGCTTTTTCTTCTGGTTTGTTGTAGGGTTGCCAAAAAATACAGTACCTGTCAGTAAATCTTAATGAGTGTCTTTTGTTTGCAAGGTATTCTATACCATGTAATTAAAAATGAATTATTATTTAGGATTATGTTGTGTTTAGTGTAGTTTTTTAAGTATTACTGTGTGGAAGATGCCATTGCAAGGTTAGAGAATCACCCGGGGTGTGAGAAGGGAGGAGACCCAAATAGTGTTTTAATTAACAGCACAAATACATTGTGTTTTTCATTTCAGAACCTGAAACTAAATTTGCTGTAAATGTTTTCTGGATTAAGGTTTTCATTATTGCTTTGGTCACCGGCTCAGAAATGAGAAGGTGTAGGAGATGTAATAAACCTGTCCCTTCATGCATCATTGTCTTAATGAATTATTTTACATGTTGAGCCAGTGGGCCATTCGTTTGGTCATTTATGCATTGGCAATTGGGTAAATATTTGAAAAAGGCGTCTTGTAAGGGTTTTTCACGCATGCCTCTGCAGCCCAGAGGTGTTTCCCTAATTCTTCTTTCCATCTGCAGGCTTGTTTATATTTCGGTTTTTTGTTTATATTTCATTTTTTGTCAGTGATATGTAGCATTCTGACAGACACTGTTCTTTGGGACTGAGAACACTGGAGTCACGTGATAAAGTGCAAAAAGAAGAAAAAAGTAAAATCAAATCACCTTTTCCACCTTCCACAAACCCTATTAGTCTTTCAAATGATACACATATTCTGTTGCTAAAAACATACAAAATCCTGACCCATAGCAGGGTAACAGTATCCTTTTCAATAATTGTACTTTTTGTTTCTCTTTATTTATCTTTTTGAAAGAGAGAGAGAGAGAGATCAGCATATATGGCTTAGTTTCCCTTGGCTTATTTAGCTTAGTTTATCATGTAAACTAAAAACATGATGGAAGAACTGTTTACATTTATGGAGCCTTAGTTCAGACTTTGGTTTTTAACACCTCTTTCTCTACTTCCTAGCTTTCCTAACACCAGAAACCTTAGATATAACCTAAAGATTAGAAGTAGCAAAAATCTCATTGGAAAAGGGTGATGGTGTATTGGTGGCAGATGACAAAGTGACATCTGGTAGTGTTGGCTATATATAAAAATAGCAGTATGTGGGAGGGGATAGAGGAATTGAAAGGGCAGAACCAGGAAAAAAACAAAGCCTTAACAGCTGAAGCAACAAATTATTTACATTCATCCTTTGTTGGTAACGAACATTGCATTTTCCAATGACATGGTTTAACTACTAACTGAAGTGCTGCACATCCACTGCACACATATTGTTCTCTGCTTCAGGGTGGTCTTCACAAGGAATTCACTCAACCTAGCTTTTAGCACTTTCCTCACTTCTGTTTCGAACACATTTCTGTAATCAGAATTTTTTTTTTGTACTTGAATTGACGTTTCTTGAAAACATCAGCCTACCTCTGCAGTGGAGTGTCCACTTAGTGTCTCTAACAGGTTCTGAGAAAACAAATACAAACACAAACATACCTGCGTGAATGTGACCTAGATAGGTATGGAAATGTTAGTATCTACACCCGAAGTGTAGTGTCTTTCTGCTGTTTCTATTTTTTCTCTTCAACTGAACTGCACCTTGAGGAAACCACAGAACTGATGAGAGTTTGAGTTGTGTAGACTAAAGGTAATGACAGAAGATATGTAGTGACCACTGTAAGGAGAAAATGCTTTAAAAAAACCCCCAAGATTTAGAAAAAAAGCTACTGATCATAAGGAGACAAAAAGTGATAGCAGACATAGATTAGGATGCTGAAAATGATTGTTTCATAGTGTGTATGAACCTGCTTTTCTGGGTCTTTTCTGAGAATCCACAAAAAGTGACTGGTGAATCCCAGAACCACAGCTTGAAAATGACTGAACGCATTAGCCGAGAAAGCCATGCATGAGTTTACTTCTGTTATCTGGGCTTGGTCATCAGGCTCTTCCCATTAAAGAAAAAAGCAACAGGATGGCAGATTGAAGAAAAGCAGGTGACAGAGCAGTACAAATAGACACTATTTCTTGTGTTCCTTCTGGAATGGTTAGTCTGATGCAATTTGATGTGGAAACAAAAGTTTTTTTTCATGCCTTTCACACCGTGTGTAATGTGTTTCAGCATTATTGGTGGGGACTGTCAACTGTTAGCTGGAGATACTCTTTGGTGATGATACACTAAGCAAGCTTCTTGATGTGGTGATAGGTGACAACAGTAGACCTGCGTTTCCCATATGAGTTGTCCAGAATCTCTGTAAGTTTGTAATGCTCACTCAAGGCACTGAACAGTATCTTTTGCGAAGATGTCAATGGTCTCTACAGATTGTGAGCAGCAAATAACAAGAAAATGTAGAAAATGGGGTTTGTGAAACTGTACAATTTCTGGCTTACTCAATGTACTCACATAATTTAGTTTCATACTTTGTTTTGGTTTTCCTTGCATCTCTGACACTTAGACTGGAGTGCTGTGGTAACTAATGCAGTAAAACTTTGAAGCTAGAAAATCTTTGGAACTAGCACTGTTGCCCCCTTTGAATTCACTGGCAGTGAAGAACATACTCAGAAGGCAGTTGAAGTCTTACTCATGTGACGAGTGCTTTACTAAACCAGGCGTTAGACACCTCCTTCACATAAGAGATTCTGCAGTGCACTTAAGTTTCGAGCTAATTCTTCTCTGATCTATATGTTTTCTTGCTTCACTGCCTCTGGGTTTTCATGCCCCTTTATTTTAGACATTAGTACAAATTATTCTCCATGGAAACAGTATCTTGGGAACTGGCAGCTGTGATACACTTGCTGCCTTATATTTAAGGAATACACATCATCCTGTGACCACATACTTCTCTTTCATGTATTTCAGGCAAACTAGCATTCTTCTGTGGAAAAAGGAGAAGCCAGAAAGATGGGGATTGGTGCGCTAGAAGGGTTATGAGGCAGAATTAGGTGTGCATAGCTTTTAAATAAACCAGGAAATAGAGACAGGCAAATGTATTTGTATCTTCTATGGTGTCAATACCAAAAGACATTAATGACACTTTACGCAGCGTGATGTTGTTAAATTTCTTGAGCAAGGAGTTTGAGGGATAAGTGTCTCTTTTCAACAGGACAGGATATGCGGGTTATATTCCCATAAATCCTCGGAGGAGGAAGACCAGGTTCTACTGAGCCAAATGGCACAGAAGCAACATGTAAAATACATATACCAAATAATCCTGAATATCGTGCATGAGAATTGCAGGACTATCTTGGTGTTGGTACACAATCTAGCAGTGTTTGGAAAGTATTGGTGGTCACCTTACTTGTATAATTACATTCTGTTCCTTTTGTGGCCTTCAAGTAAAAGGTCATCCTGTGTATGCAGAAGCTTAGCTCAGCTCACTTTATCAAGTACTAGAATACAACCAATAATATTTGGAGGTAGGCTTTACCAAAAAAAAAAAAAAAAGTAGAAGAGCTCCTGTTAAGAACAAAAGTTGCTGGGGGTAATTTCGTGGTGCTGTGGGGCTTCATCAGTGTGAACAGATGTGGTAAGGAGAGTCTCCTGCTTGTGACACCTCCCAGTATGTGTCAATGACACTTTTGAAGCCACAGGGTGGGAGGGTGAGAAGAATTGCATACACCCCCTCCCCCCCAAAACAAAACCCCAAGTCCATTGTTGTAATTACAGTAATTCTGCGTTAGCACTAGCAGAGTTTGTGAACAGAGATGAAAAATTATGTTCCAACTTCTTTATGTAGTTGCTTTGCACAAAAGTGAAAAAGGCTTAAATTTCCAAATCACCACCAGCATTTGCAGCATTAAATATTTCACTTACTTATTACTGCCAGCAAGTATGCACCTTATATTTTACCATAGGAATGAGTCCACAGTCTGTATGTGTACTTTAATGGTGCTTTATAGGACACCGATTCTAAATCTGTCCTCTAAGAAACTAGAGAACTGATTCTTGTATCGTAGGAAAATAGTTGGGTATATCTTGAATATTTTTGAATACTGCCAGGTACAGTGATCTTCCAGATCTGCCTGGATTTAATGCTGTGGATCAATGATTTGTTCTGCTGGACAGAAATAACTACTACAAAGTATAAAGCGGCAGTATTAACTTCATCTAGAGAAATTATGGTCATGTCACCCTGACACCGAGCTTCAGTGAACAAAGGACTGGCCTAATTATTCTGCTTCCCCATTTAATAATGAATCTGCTTCTGAATCTCAGTGCCAACATCTTCAGTGTTTCTGACCTGTGAGAAATCTAGACCATAAAAATCATTGCTTTTCTGTGGTGGCCTGTCATCACGGTACATCAGAAAGGCTTTTTTCATTCTGCTCTGTTTTGCTGGCATGTGGCAGAGCAAAGTTGTTCTGCTCCTTAAAGCATGCAGGCAGCTAAACCATGCATTAGCTAGAGCTGTGTGCTTAGATATCTGATCCCAGCTGCCACATTTTCCCTTTAACTTTTCTGAAAGAATTTTCTTTTAGAAGAGGAAACCAGGGCAAGAAATCAGTTGTGAACTTTCTCTGAAATACATAGATTGAAAATGAGGATCTAGTTTTCCCATTCCAGATTTTTTTTTATGATTTCTGCAGCTGAATTTTCCTTGACAATTTCAGTATGTGAGTGTGTGTGCAAGCATTTATTTTTGGTATTAATTGCATTAGATAAGGAATTCCTATGGCAGTTGCTAATAGGAAAAGCAATTATTTTAAATGTCATTTGAACCTGTTGTTTGCCCCCCTGAGGAATGCATTTGTCTGGATTCTTCAACTTATTAAGAATAGGTAAATCCAATGATACAAGATTGCAGGTTTTGGCACTGTCCCCTTTGTATTGTAACATGAACAATGAACTTTTTACAAATTACAGCATGAACTGAAAGCTTCAGAGTACTTGCCGGATGGGGAAGAGAAGAAAACTGGAACTTTGATTTCTTCATCAGATTCTAGGATCTGTCCATCTCCCTCAGCTTTTCTTCTTCATAAAGTGCCCTTTAAACCAGTTTCAGCTTCTACTGCTGAATGTACTGTGTTCTCCTGAATGCAGAATTGCTCAGGATTTGACCAAAAAAACCCCAACCCCATCAATCTCTGTTAAGACTTGAGGTGCGTTCTCAGGGAAGTCAGGCTGAAATGCAATATAAAATGGAAATACAGGGAAGTAGGAGAAGAGGATCTCTTGGGGCAGTGGAAAGCGCCCACAGGCTGAACTCCAGCACCCAGGCTGAGGAAGCAGGCGAGGAGGTCGAGCTTTCCACAGTGGCCCCACCACAAATTCCTCACCCTTGTCCTTGCAGCTGAAATCCTGAGTTGCCACCCAGCTCCCTCTCCCGGGCATTGAAAACATCTAATTCTGCAGGTCTGTGCCGTTTTGTGTTGTCAGCCTATGTACACAGTGCGTTTAAGCGAAATTGGGTCTATATAATTAGGCAGCCCCAGTGCATCTCGAACCTAACGCTTATTTGCAGCTGTTCCCTCTGTGTCGGATCCTCTTGTGCACGCCCGGCCTCCTTCTGTGCCCTACCTGTCACCGCAGGGTGTGCTGGCGTCTCGGGACCCTGCATGCTGGCCAGAGCTCCTGGCATTTTTAAGCAGATCTAATCTGGTCTCCCTGCTCCGGTAGCTGAAACTTGCGTTAGCAGCAATGCTGCTCTTAGTGTTAGATTACATAGATAATTGGTAACATTGACTTTGGAGGTTACATCAGGAATTATGAAATCTTTCTTTTGCATTTCAGAGCGGAGCAGGATTGTTAGCCAGTGGGTTTTATTTGGCCTAGTCGTCTGCACATACTTCAACAGTGTATATAGTGGGTTTCATAGAATCATTAAGGTTGGAAAAGACCTCTAAGATCATCTAGTCCAACCATCACCCCACCACCACCATGCCTACTAAACCATGTCCCAAAGTGCCACGTCTACGTGTTTTTTGAACACCTCCAGGGATGGTGACTCCACCACCTCTCTGGGCAGCCGGTTCCAATGCTTGACCACTCTTTCAGTAAAGAAATGTTTCCTAATATCCAATCTAAACCTCCCCTGACACAACTTGAGGCCATTTCCTCTTGTCCTATTGCTTGTTACTTGGGAGAAGAGACCAACACCCATCTCACTACAACCTCCTTTCAGGTAGTTGTAGAGAGCGATAAGATCTCCCCTCAGCCTCCTCTTCTCCAGGCTAAACAACCCCAGGTCCCTCAGCTGCTCCTCATAAGACTTGTTCTCCAGACCTTTCACCAGCTTCGTTGCCCTTCTCTGGACACGCTCCAGCAACTCAATGTTTTGTGCATTAAATTGATGAAAGTTGTGTAACAACCACCTGCCCCAAGAGCAAGAGGAGAGCTGAACTGACACACCGCGCTCATTCCAGGCACTGTTAGATGCTTACGGTTACTTTATCAGTGTTAGAGGAGATGAAACCTCTAAACCTGGGGGATGAATCATAGAATTGCTGAAGGCAGGAAGACTAAAAGGGGCACAGTCCTTGAAGTGAAAATTACCATTGCCTACTTCTGAGGATCGCGATCTGGGACAGGAATCCCTGCAGATCAGAAATAGCTGCCTAGGGGATTCTGCCACAAACCACTAAATGGAGCATTAGTCAATATGTAAGTAACCATAACATTAAATAGTAAGTGAAAAACTTTTAAGTCCTCCTGACTGTCTTCAGTGTGGAGAAACAGTATTTACTGTGGGGGAATGCAGTTTAAACACATCCTGAAGGACTCATGCTGATTTTCAAATATAAAATGTTACAACCTTCTAAAGTTGTATATAAATTTGCAGTTGTATACAAAGTTGCAGATAAATTAATTTGATCCTTGAAGGAAAGATTAATTTTCTAGATATACATAAACATGACATACCTTCATTTGTCACATACATAAGAGAATACAGTTATATTCAGGAATGCAGGTATTTGGTAATTTATAAGATGAGTTTCCCAGAAATGAAAACATCATGGACAAATTGAATGGGTGAAAGTACTTAAACAACTGTTCTTTGAGATGCTTTGTAAGACTTTTGGATGCCCTAAATATTTTTTTCCCATGAAGGGAAATAAAGGCAGCAAAAAGAGAAAACAGTAAAAAAATAATTTAGAAAAAAGAATTTAAAAAAGAGAAACTGAAATAGTACCAGCAGTTAGGAGGCACAATGCAGTTCACAAGGGAATATACCCACAAATATCTGTGGCCAGTTAAAAGAACTAATACAATTTTTAAATGTGTCAGGAAGACAGTAATTGGTAGCAATTTTGTAGCTTAGATTGAAATGGCAAAGTATCTGCCATAATGCAGAAGAGGCAGAAAGATTGAGCTAATAGTCCTGTTTTGTCTTTGCACACTGTGTTCTTGCCTTGCCATAGTAATGAAATTTCATTTCTGTTATCAGTACTAAAAGATTTTTCAGTGGAAGCTATTTAATAACTTTGAGTGGGTAAAAATCACTTTACCCAGGTGAACTGAAAGGTTTTGCTAAGGCAAAACTTGGTTGGCCGGAGATGTTTCTCAGGTCTGGCAGGGAGCTACCTTTGGAACGAAGCTTAAGAAGAATAAGTCTAGAAACGCGAGGCTGTTCAGTCTGCGTTTGTCCTGGGCACAGCTAGTGGGAAGGCTGAAGTGCTGTGCGAGAGTGGGTAAGTAAACAGAGCATAATCGGTAGTCCTGTTTCATGGAAAATGGACTGTCAAACTATCACTTAAAAACAAAACAAAACACATTATTAATAGGGATGGTAGAGAAAGACTCCTTATGCACTTTTATTGGTAGCCTTACCCATAAATTCTGTTGAATCACATTCGATGTACTTGCTGTATATTTACATTTTTCTTTTGTAGATTTAGATTTTTCCTTCATTGTTCTTTAAACACCGCTGAAGATCAAAGTCTCTCGTGAAACAGTATTATAAGAGTACACACTCTTTTTAGACAGAAACACTCTTCTGGATAAGGATTTCATTATGTACAGGATACAGCTTTTGGGCAACTTAAAGTCATATTTTCAAGATGTAGATGAGATTTAAAAGATTGTACCTTTTGATTTCTCCATAGGAGTGAATTTAGCTTGAAAATTACATTTCTTCACATGCAAGAAGAAATCCACAGTCCATACTGCCTGCAGTGATTCCTGAGGTTTAAACTGTATGTGAAATAGAGGAGGGGGGGAATCACATTTCTCTTTTAAGCTCCCCTCTTTCATTTCTGTGTTAGTTTAGCCTTTTCCCCATGGTGCCAAGTGCTTGGTTTGAATGACCACGTAGTTGCAATTCATCTGTCCATGGTAAAAGAAAAAGCAGTGTTGTTCAATAATAGAGACAACAGTATAGGTTTTGTTTCTTAAAATGATCAGCCATGAAATACAAGAAGGTGTAAAGAACTCTTATTTTAATTCTACAGTGGCTGCCTGTATGTTAAATCTGGGATGACAGATTTATTTACTGATATCCAGAACCGACACAATAACCCCTTTTGTTGTGCATGTTGAAAACAGGGATCTATTTGCTCTCCACAAACCTAGCAATGCTCATACTGAGAAGCACTAACATGTAAGTCCTGATTTAAAGCATAGTCAGCCAAAGATATTATTGCCATCCTCTGTTTATTGTGAAATCTATTTCCCAATTACTTAAGGCATTTTTCTTATTTAAACAATTTCCACAATATCAGTGCACCATGCGTTTTGCCTGTGGTTTGGACCTGCTTAAGTAAAGAACTCAGCCTCTCATTAATGTCAGGTGTTGGGCACTAATGAAACATGCATTCACCAGCTTCATCATAAAATACAAAATCCCAAAACTTTCCAAACCTTCAGATTTTCTTTGCACTGTGCAAAAATGTAGGTGTAAGACTTGGTGTCAAATTTTAAGTGCAAAATTAAAAAAAAAAAAATAGCTGGAACCTCTCTTATACTAGATTTTTTTTTTTTTTTTTGAGTTACAGCAGAACAAATTTCAGTAATAATATTATGCATTTGTGTAGCTACCTATTTCAGTGGGAGTTAAGCAGATATTAATAATGTGCTTTTGAAAATCCCATGGACTCACTTTGTACTTTAACTACTTGGTAAAATCAAATACTTTTGAAGAAATTGGCCCTGAGCTCCTGAATGAGAATACACTTCCCAATTTTCCCTTCAGATCAGTCTTGAAATGTTTAAAATTCTTGGTTGAATAGCTTTGAGGTTGCTGAACCAAAGTCTGAAGGAGAGCTCCTTTTTCCATTTGTTGTCCTCTCAGAAGCAGGTTCCCTTTAGAAAGACGACCTTTCTGAACCTTCATATATTTATAGTAAGGGATCTGTTTGAGGCAAAGTAAGAGTTAGAATAATCTAAATCCTGAAGAGCATGCAGTAAACCACAGTCTTTTTTTAGATTCACTAAATTAGCAGAGGGAGAGAGAGACAAGAAGATACATGCGAGACACTATAGGCACCAGGCTTAAGTATCCGAGATGACCGAGCCAGTGTGGAAGTTGTCAAGTCCAAGTCCAATCAATATGAGCAGTTAAAAAAGAGCTGAATTCCACTGTTCTGGGTGTCCTTCTGGACCGTTTCACACATACATGCATAGGCATTTATATGTATTTGAGCATGTGCGTATGTATCTCCTTCCTGGGAGTGGAAAGTAGGCAGAAAGGGAAGGGGAAGACAGACACATTCTTTGAAGGTTTCCTAAAGGACCTTCTGAACAATGCCACTTCTGGGGACTCTTGGGTTTAAGGCTGAGCAGTGGGGAGTAGGAGCACGTTGTTTAAGCTCCCCATTGAATAATTCATGATGGAAAACATTCACTGCTCCCCTGCTCAGTGTATGTAGGCTCCTTAGCCCTAATTTCGGAGTTTCAGTTTTCTTGCTTTCTCCATGTTTGTATAGCTACAATAGCTGTTTTGGGGAGAGGCTACTTTTGACTGTATTCTGCCTGCAGCGATTATCCGAGTGGCAGATGGACAGGGGTCCCAGGGAACGCAAAGTGGGAAGGCTGCGTGCGCCTGCGTAAAGCAAGGGCCCTCCACACTATGCTGGCTCCTTCGTTATCTGAATGCTGTAACAGGCTTTTACACACATTGTGGGATTACTTTGAAGATTGTCTGTCAAGTTTATGTGCATGCATATGCACTATGTATGTCTTTAAAAAAGCATTTGTTCTGGGCAGCTTTTTCTGCTGCTTGTTTGCTATCGTCCTTCATGGCTAGCTTGTTTTCGTCTTCTCGCCCTTCCGCTGTATTTTAAATTTTAAACGTAAGGCCATCAATATTAATTGCCTTAATTTTAATGTTTACTGTCCCTTCTAAATAGATTATTTTTGTCCTGAATTTACAGATCACCTTCTGAAGAGCTAGACTTACTGCAAGGTTGGTCACTAATACACCATTTTTGCTAACTACAAAAATTCTAAATAGATTTTAAAATTAGACTTTAAAATATTAGATATGCACCTGTGTTTTTTCTTTCTTAAATAATAATCTGCTGAAGAACCTGGACCGAAATGCCAGATCCCCTTCTGTATTAAGGAAGCTGCTATGCTGACATTTTGCCTTAATGTTAATGAAATTGGTAGAGGGAGGTTGCTTTATTGTCAGGTGTTACGTAGGGTGCAATCTCCTGTAGCAACTCCCACTTCACTGCACTTACATGCCGTTAGTGTAGGTGTTGACTAGGTAAGACAGATGTGGTTGGGATTTGCTATACCAGAGGAATGCCTCTAGCTTCTGGGTTTTTTGGCTTGTGATATAGACTGTGACACCCTTCAGGTGACTGATTTGCTCCTGGATTGGGAAGCCCTGAGGTGGCTTCAAGCTAACTATACCTTACCTCTGTGTGTCATTCTGAGCCAAGGTCTGGGTGAAGTGTCTTTGCTGGGCTTTGTGCCAAGTAACCCAGGTCTTAGCCGAGGGACGTGGCACAGATCCACAGGGAAATGCAGTTCCAGTAGTTCAGAAAGTTTCAGTGTGTCACTCACAGTGACGGAGTCACATCTGTGAATTTTTGTAGGATCAAGCCCTGGATCTGTGGTAAGGGGTTAGAAATGTGGACAGCAGTTGTGAATTTTAAAATAGATTTAATTGCATCTTCTTATGTTTCATTGTTGGTCTCTGAAAGTTTTCTAGTGGCTTTTAGGAGCCCTTCTAAAATCAGATGTGATGAGATACCGCTAGATTTCAAAGTCTGGCTTTACCCAAAACCATGCCCATGTTTTCTACCTGTCTCTCTTATTTAACTAGAATTCAGTGCAAGTTCACAGATTTGACAACTGTGCTTTATTACAGCCAGGTTTTCTGTGAGATTCTGGTACTGGAGCGTGGAGGGAGGGATGGGGTTGTGCACCATGTGCCTGTCCTCTGATGTGGAAGATGGGGCCATACCAACTGGTGGCAGTGGAGTGGAGCTGGAGTCCCTCTGCTACTATATCCATGTCTGTAATATTGCTCTCCCTATTTCCTTACAGTTTTTACAGGCAAACAGGGAATACAGGGAACAGCTAAAGATAAGTAATAAATAATAAACAAGAACTGTATGCTGAGAATCTTCAGATACAATACTGAATATCTTCAGATGGGAACCCTGGCCTGAAAGATGGTGCTGAGTCAAGGGATGAAGAAACTACAGCTGATGATTTCGCACAGACCAAACACTTTGTAACGACCACCTCAGCCCATAGCCCAAAGCTGGACTGATGACAGGGACTTGTAGAGCAGAGCAGGCCAGTGGACTGTGGTTTTGTCCTTCTACAGACACACTGGTGCTTCAAAGGCAGTTTTTGTCACTGTGGTGCCCCTGAGGGCTGTGCCCTGACATTGGCAATGTTTATGTTCCCCACCTGTCTTTGACCAAACTGCTCCAGATCACAGCCGAAAGAGGCCTCTTGGTGCACTAAATTCAAGCGGGCTCTGAGGGGTCCCGGATGGCTAGACAGACTGGGTCTCTCCCTAATCTGAATTTGGGAAGAGGACACACCACCAAAAGGAGAAGTGTTGGATTGAAGTAAGATACGAGCTGTCTGGAAAAGATAAAATAAAAAAGCTAATGTTGTCTGTGAAAGCTAAAAGAGAATTTAGGCTTTGTGATGTAAATCCAGCCCTAAGTTAGGCTGATGAGTTAGGCTAAGGTGAGCCCGGAGGGTAATGTTGCTTGCTTTCTTTTTGAAGAAAAAGGGCCATCCTACCTCAGCACATCCATGCTGGGAGATCAGATGTTGTTGCTTGGTGTAGTCCTTCAGGCAACGGTTTGGGGGCTTAAATCCCTAGCTGTTATCCTTATTTCACAAATGGTAGAGGTCTCACAGCAATGATGAGCAAGGATATTTTAACTGGCAATATTGACAGAGACAATTTATAGTCTATTGTGTGGATGCAGCTGCTGAGCATTTGTACCCTGCCACCATCTTGGCATTCCTGACTATTTTTGACAAAGGATGTTTAAAGAGGAATACCTTCATATCTCAGCATAATTTGTATCTTGGCCACTTGCATCTTTTCTCTGTTCCCTTCCTCCAGCTTTCCTTCCTTCCTGTACTTCTCCTCACACACACACATCTCTTGGGGGGAAAAAAAAGTGTGTGTGGGGTGGGAAATGAAGATAAACCCATCATCACATACCATAAATACAATTCAGTAACAGAAGGAAGAGTTGTTTGGAAAATATTTTACATAAACTAATTCTGAAAACAGGAAAACTCCTGTATTTACTACTGCAGTTAAAAATCTTTTTGCGCAGTTAATGGATATAGAGTTCCACTGTGTTTTTAAATGCCATCCTTTCAAAATCCACGTTTAGGGTTTCCTTAGGATGGGGCTCACTACAGGATGCTCAGTGTGTTCTGCTGAGGCATTGCACACCCTGTGAGCAGAGAGCTGGGGAGAAAGGGTCTTTGTATGGTTACATTTTACTTTATTAAATGATTAGTTTTACATTTTTTCCAGGTGAGACATGTTCAGTCATACAGCTTAGCCTTGTCACACTGACCATAAGTAACTCGTGCAGTATCGGCACACAGCTCTCTCTCTGAGCCAATTCACCTTGCTCCCCCAGGAACAGTCGTGGGCTGAAGCACGTGAGCAGGGTTGTAGTGACAAGCCTGCGCTCGGGCTGCCAGCAGCCCTCAGGTGTCAGGTTGTCACGACATCACTTTTATCCCTTGCTATATCACACGCAGACTCCTTTTTCTGCTGTTTTTCTAGTTACTGATACGACTTCCTGACAATAAGTGTCCTTATTATGTTTGTCCCTATTACAGCACAGACTGAAAAGGACAGAGTAACATCCCATAAGTAGTTGAACAGTGGGTGGAAAATGGTAGCAGATTATTTTCTGCAAGAGAATTGGTTACGGTGGGGGTGAGGAAAGAAAATCTGGGTCTTATTTCCATCCATGCTTTTTTCCTGGGGTACAGCACAGCCACAATGTCAAGGGCATGCTGTGCAATTGCACCTAGCTGTCAAGGAGTGTGCACCCTGCGGGGCATCCTGCTCCCAGGAGACAGCTCCCTCCGTCATTGCTGCAGAGGCTTGCTGGGCTTTCAGGTTGCTGGGCAATCAGCCCTAGGATCTTTTGAGTGATGTCCAGAGTACCAAGCAGCTTAGGCAGAAAGAACTGATATAAATTAAAAGTGACTTATGGGAACTTGAAAACCAGCCTCTGTTTTGTTTTTTTTTTATTATTATTAAATACTTCCCCTGTTTTTCATCGTGCCTGCAGGGAGGCTCAGTCCACTGCTTGGCTCAGCACACAGGAGAAAATTCGGTGTGGCTGTGATTGACAAGGCCATGATGTCCTGTCAGGGAGGCTGTGCTTTAGAAATAAAATTGCTTTGGGAAATTGCAGTGGGATATCTTCCACTGAACTAAACTGAAAGTGCCTTTCAAACATAGGGATGCTCATCCTTTTCTATCCCCTTTCCTTCTATTATCCATCTGCAATTCTTGTGGGGAGACACAGAGGTCTCTGTTGTTTCCTGGTCTATGCTTTTCTTCCCTCTCTTGCCTCTCCCTGTCTTTCACCACTGAAATATTTCAGCAATGCCAGGAGGCTGGTATGCCCCGGGAGGGTAAGAATAGTCTACAATGGCAGAGATCACTCCTGTTGTTGTTTGTCTACTTGCAGTTGTCTGGACAGAGGATCCACACAAGAGGTAGGAGCAATTGGATCTGAGAAGCTAGAGCTTTTGCAAGACAAACTGTTAAAGCCTTAAGAAGATTTGTTCCAACATCCAAATCTAACTGCCCTGTTCAAATCATCAAAATAATCCTTCATCAATATGTTGTTGTGGCCAGATTTCTCATTTCCATCCTTGACCCTTACCAAAAATTCCTTTCTTTTTTTTTTTCCTTTCTTCCCTGTCTAGGTGTAATCTCCTTTGGAAATGACAAACTTGTCAGGACATCAGGAGCTGGAAGTGGTGTGAGTCTCTTCAAACATGGAGCGCTGGGACTCAGTGGGATTTTTGATTGTCACACTCAACTATAATGTGACTATTGTAGGTAAGTACTTTAAAACAGCTCTCTTCTTTCTTTTGCTGCTCCATATCCTGAAGCCGCCCAAGTGTCCTACTGATAATTGACTTTAATTTCTAGCTATACCTCTGTGATCCTTGCAATAAGAAGTGGTTATTTAGATATGTGATATGAGTGGTTAATGTATTTCTTTCCTTGTTAAACAGATTCCCACTCCTTCTCTGATAGATATTTTCTGAACTTTATGTAAAATATTCTGCAAGGTTTTCAAATTTAGCTCTTCTTGGTACCTGAGCTTCCAGTCAGCTCTAATGGCTGTTGTGGTGAAAATGCACAGAAGTAATGCTTTATTTATACCACATAAAGTGAACAGTAGAATGTTTGCAATAGCTTTAGTGATGAATTAAAATGTTTAAAGAAGAGAGAAAACCCCCTCTCTTTTACAGGAAGAAGTTTGTGGTTTATTACTGTTTTGGTTAATTACAATTGCTTTTCATTCTTTATTTTTATACACAAAGAAAGTTCACATGCATTTTAAAAAATTACAGTTGTTTTTTCCTCAGCTAACAGTCTCCTGAGTGCTTCTTTTTTTTCCTTTTTATTTAAATAAGAAACCGTTCCTTTTTCATGAGCTACTTGGAACAAAGTGTGAGCCAGAGAAAAAATTCCAAGGGCCTTTGAAGACCCTTCCCTTCCAGTGGTGGACAGTTGCTGTAGTTAGTGCCGTGCGTTGCAGGGAGTATCCAACTAAGCCGCGGGGGGATCGGTGAAGGGGCTCGTTCTAGTATGTTTAATCAAGATTGAATCATTAGGGAAGGTGATGCGTGGAGGGGTTATCTCTAAAATGTATGTCATACTAAACTACTTCCTAAGGAGCCATTGATTTTTCTTAAGCAGCGCTCCCTATTGTACGTGTTCTAATTAAAAATTGATAGTGAAATAGCATGTAGTATTTTGAGCTTAATTAACTAATGTGCTTCAAACGCTTTGAGGTCTTCACAGGGAAAAAATGCTACCTAAGTATGAAACATGGCTTGCTAAAGATGACTGATTCTGTACAGCTGGTGTTTTATCTTGATCCACACTATGTTGAGAAGAGAGTAACAGTACAGCCTGTCACCAAAATGCAGGAAGCTGAAAACACAGTAAAACCACCGCTAAAGTTCAGGTGATTAAAGATAAAATGGAAAGGCCTCAATTTATTTATGGTCAGGTAATATATTATTTTGCCAGGAGAAGCAGGTTTCTGTGATGATCTCTCATATAGCTTATACATCCTTAACCTTTTTCCAGCTGAAGTATTTCCTCTTCAGAGTCCAGTTTTACTGTTCTAGCCCATAATCAGCCTGCTAGCCACAAATGGTTTATATAGGGCATTCGAACTGCATGTTCAGTACAATAATAGATATCATACAATGTTGGAGAAATATTTGAATATTTAAAATTCACACCAGCTACAAGGAAATAGCTTTATGGAAAATAAAAAAGAATGTTGGTCAAGACAATACCTGTAAATAACCATATATTTTATAGAAAAAATGCTTTGGGATCTGGATTTTTAAAAAGCCTTTAGAATGTGTATTGGTGCTATTTCACAGACTGCCTTTAAAACTTTGTGTGCGTGTGAGCTGTGCAGTCACTATTAACGACGAGGTTTTCAGTGCATTTCTCAACCATTAACTCCATATAACATGGTTCTCTTTAGTCACTGAGTCTTGCTGTTTGTCTGTTGGTGGTTACAGCTGGTTTCTTAACCATTCCTTAAAGCAGAGAACTAATCTTATCACTTTTTTCTGGTTTTGGTTTTTTGTTTTTTTTTTTAATTTTTGTTCCTAAGTGTTTTTTTTTCTCTTTTCTTGGCATACTTTAAAAATACGTGAAATTAAAGCAGGGGATTATTAAATTAAATTACTTTTTCAAAGCCATATGGGGAACTAGTGACAGGACTCAAAAGGAAACTTGAGAAAGTCAAGTGCTAAACTTAACTTCAGATGTTGAATTTTTCCATGTGTTTGTACAGAATATGTTTTTAATTTTTGACAATATAACAGTATATCTTTAGGCCTTCCTGTCCTCCCCAGGAAAAGGATTTCTTTTTTCTTTTCTTCTTTTTCTTTTTCTTTTTTCTTTTTTTTAATAAATAACTTTGTCAGTAATACAGCAGTGTGTGCAACTTTACAAAAAACTTTTAATAAAAACCTACCCGATCCAAAAGTTCTCCAAGAAACTATCATGAACAATAAAGTCTCATTCAAAAGATACGATACTTAGGGTACCAGTGCCTGATATTTCACTGTTATTGGTGTAACGGAAGGGTAAGGCCTGATCTTTCCCACCAAAGTGAATGAGACCAAACCCTACTTAAAGCAATCATATGAAAGAAATCAGGGAAAGATGAAGTAAGCAATGTATGAAAATGCCAAACTCATAAGGCTTCACTTGGTGTTGGTATCAAGACAGAAGGGAGCTTTTGGTCTGAATGGAAAGAGAAGCTGTGCAAGAAGGTGAATGAAGGTTGGAAGACATGATCAAGATGGGGCAACCAGAGAAGCAGCAGGGAGATATGACCGGGGTACACATGTGCACACGCAAATGTACATTTGTAGAACATTTTGCGTGTTTGCTAATAGCACCTCTTAACTAGCTCGCTGGTAAATACCAGTCTAGACACAACAGAGAGATTTTGTTGGCTATAGTAAACTTTACATATGATTTCGTGGTCAAGACCAAGAACAAATACTATGTCATGGAACAATCTTTTGTATCTAGAAGAGTTTCATACTGTGCTAGCTGATCTATATTATTGAAATCAGACAAAATTCAGGTGCAGAGTTATGAAACCAACAGCAAAGAAGAACTGTAAGTGAAATGGGATTATTCACTCGATTGTGAACTCTTTCTATCAGATTTGGACACATTCAAAGTGTTTTTGTTAGGCTGAGGTTTCAGCTGGCATGGCTTATTGTAAGTCAAACTCCTACACTGTTGATTCTAGATGAAGGTTATGGAATGTGTCAGCTAACACATTTTCACACAAGTTTCAGTCCCAGTCAAAACAAAGCCAAAGAAGAGCTTTTAAGAGGGGAGACTGATTACAGAGGCTATTTCTTCAGATCTCTTGTGTACAGAGAGAGCATCACTGGATTACGCGCCTTCCTTTCCTTCTCAGCGCTCTAACTCTTTTTCTTACCTTTTCTTCTCTTCTAGGAAAGATCTGGTTAATGTTAATAATTCTGCTGCGAATGGCAGTGGTAGTGTTAGCAGGCTATCCACTCTACCAAGATGAGCAGGAGCGCTTCATCTGCAACACCCTGCAACCAGGATGCTCCAACGTTTGCTATGACTTGTTCTCTCCCGTATCTCACTTTAGATTCTGGATCATTCAGACTGTGTCTATCCTGCTACCTTACGCTGCATTCAGCATTTATGTTTCACACAAGGTAGCTATGTACATTGTAAGAATGCACTGTTTGGTGCATGGATGCAAAGGGAATAAGGGTTTATCAAGCCCCAAAGACCTGAAGGAGCTCTGTAGAAGTCCTGTTGCCAATAGATTAGATTGTGGTGCAGACAACCTAAGTGTCCTTAATTTTTCTGGAGCATATACTGTTCACCTTTTTTTTAGGACACTACTTGAGGCTGCCTTTGCAGCTGTGCAATATTTTCTTTTTGGATTTTTTGTTCCTGAACGCTTTTCCTGCTACCATTCACCTTGTACAAGCACAGTTGATTGTTATATCTCCCGGCCCACTGAGAAATCCATCATGATGGTTTTCATCTGGGGGGTCAGCAGTCTATCCTTTCTGCTTAGCCTTGCTGATCTTGTCTATGCTCTCCGGAGAACGACAGCAAGAAATCAAAAGAACAAGCTGCTGGCAAACCTCCATGTAGAGAATGAGTGCATTTTAAATCTTCCCCCAGTACAGCACGGTAGCTCTTCTCCACCTCAAAATCAAGACTGTCCAGTACCAAAAAGCAGCCAGACCAGTGACGGTTCCTGCTCACTTCTCTCTGAAGAAGAGGCTGTTCTTCATCCTGAAGTGGTCTCTCAGCAAACTGCCACCACTAACCTTAACAGCAACAGCAATAAGCCCTGCATATCAGGAGACCTTGCTGTTAAGCAAGATAGCCCTGAAGAACCCTTGTGTACTGGTGACCACCACCAAGGAACTACATGCAGGCAAGTGAGACCCGGGCTTCAGCAAGACTTCGTTAAAGATACTGCCCTGACTTTGAGACCTCAGATCAAGTCTCACCTTGGAGTTTCTTCCTCTGTAGTTCAGAGCAAGCTTTTAGGATATTATCCTTCAGCTGAGCTAAAGAACCCTGATGCACAATCAAATTATAGCAGTACCAGCTGCTTGAGGTCAAAAAAGTCAGAATGGGTATAGAGCCAGTGAACACTGCCTTGTGACCCCAGCAGGACAAATCATTGCATCACTGAGGAGGTTTCAGATAGTTTCAGCTGGATCCCTCGGCTGTGGTTACGCTGAAGAGGCACTCTACTATGCTGTGTTCCTCCATTGAAGAGGAAGCAAAAACCTTGGATAAGAGTTTGAAGGATATTACATTAAGGGAACTGTTCTTTGGAAAATGTAACATCTTCATGTTTTTCTGAGTGTGACTTTAAAAAGTTGTGGACTGTTGCTGATGTGGCTGACCTGGTTTTCCAGGAGTACGTGTGAACACTTGTTTACCCTAACCTAGTTTTATTGCAAAAGATTGAGCTTAGGAAAGACGTGACTTTTAAACACAATTGTACATTGTCTACTGTCAGAAGGTTAATTTATCTCCTCATACTAAATTCTTGAAGCCCACTCTAAGAAAGGCTATTCAAGCAAGAAGAGTAGACAGTGAATAAAATAAAAATACGTGTTTTGTAGCTAAGCGTTAATGTGTAAAAAACCCCTGGATCTTACTGACTGAAGGCNCTCTTCTCCACCTCAAAATCAAGACTGTCCAGTACCAAAAAGCAGCCAGACCAGTGACGGTTCCTGCTCACTTCTCTCTGAAGAAGAGGCTGTTCTTCATCCTGAAGTGGTCTCTCAGCAAACTGCCACCACTAACCTTAACAGCAACAGCAATAAGCCCTGCATATCAGGAGACCTTGCTGTTAAGCAAGATAGCCCTGAAGAACCCTTGTGTACTGGTGACCACCACCAAGGAACTACATGCAGGCAAGTGAGACCCGGGCTTCAGCAAGACTTCGTTAAAGATACTGCCCTGACTTTGAGACCTCAGATCAAGTCTCACCTTGGAGTTTCTTCCTCTGTAGTTCAGAGCAAGCTTTTAGGATATTATCCTTCAGCTGAGCTAAAGAACCCTGATGCACAATCAAATTATAGCAGTACCAGCTGCTTGAGGTCAAAAAAGTCAGAATGGGTATAGAGCCAGTGAACACTGCCTTGTGACCCCAGCAGGACAAATCATTGCATCACTGAGGAGGTTTCAGATAGTTTCAGCTGGATCCCTCGGCTGTGGTTACGCTGAAGAGGCACTCTACTATGCTGTGTTCCTCCATTGAAGAGGAAGCAAAAACCTTGGATAAGAGTTTGAAGGATATTACATTAAGGGAACTGTTCTTTGGAAAATGTAACATCTTCATGTTTTTCTGAGTGTGACTTTAAAAAGTTGTGGACTGTTGCTGATGTGGCTGACCTGGTTTTCCAGGAGTACGTGTGAACACTTGTTTACCCTAACCTAGTTTTATTGCAAAAGATTGAGCTTAGGAAAGACGTGACTTTTAAACACAATTGTACATTGTCTACTGTCAGAAGGTTAATTTATCTCCTCATACTAAATTCTTGAAGCCCACTCTAAGAAAGGCTATTCAAGCAAGAAGAGTAGACAGTGAATAAAATAAAAATACGTGTTTTGTAGCTAAGCGTTAATGTGTAAAAAACCCCTGGATCTTACTGACTGAAGGCTATACCTATCCTAGTTAGCAACACCATGGCAGTACCTTTCTATGACCCTGAGGTCAGCTGGCACAGTCTGACCATGTCTGAGT
>VYZW01009496.1:0-15598 GCA_013401315.1 Balaeniceps rex | reverse complement strand
TAGCAGCAGTATAAGACTCACTTTGTAATTAAATCATACATCTACAGACTCCTTAAATTGATTTACACATGCGTACATACAGACATGAATATATATATTTATTTATTTATATACATATATATAAAGGTATACCTGTTCAGTGAAATATTCATATCAAATGTCTTGGCATTTCTTAATGGGCGAGGGTTGAGCCTCAAGTAGTGAAGGGTTTCGGCCCAGGCTCCACTGTCGGTCTTTCGCAATGGCCCTCTGATTTTAGCAAACNGGGGATAAGGAGGACCCTCCCGTTGAGTCACGAGGTTCAGGACAGACCCCCTTGCTTTCTAAACTCCTTTTCAGAGAAGAGCCTAGGTGCGGCTAGGTCCAATCTTAGTCTCAGACTTGGTCAATGGTTTATGTNTCAGAGGGAGATGCTGGTCGCAGCCCGCTGCAGTCCAGGAGAGCTCAAAGGGCCTCACTTAGGACTGCTGTTTTATAGGATCATGAGATGATTGGCTTTAGTCATAAATTTCCATCCGAGCCACAATCTGGGTCAGTAATTACCGGAATTCCTGTAACAATGGTACCACTCCACTCGGTTATGATCCAGGTGAGGTATGTCTCAAGGCTGTCAGGGGATAACTGATTGCTCTCACTTCCTGCCTCAGCCATGCAGGAGTTTCTGATAAGGACAGTGCCGCTCTCCACCTTAACCATGGAGGAGTTTCTGGTACAATTAAGGGTGACCTAACTGACCAACTCACTACACAAAAGCTGCAGTCTGGCAGGAATTCCTGAGGTCATAAAGCAGTCGAAGAGAGAAAAGGTGGTGGGGGGATGCACCACCACATTAAGATAGGCAATATTTTTGTTTTAAGAGAAACCAGTATAAGATGCTTTTAGAGCCCCACTGGGCTTGTTAAGCAACACCTTCCTTGTCCTGACAAATTAGACATCCACTTAGGCACCCACTCCTCCTCATTTCTCCAGAAGGCAGTGTGAGTGATTCTTACTTCTGACAGACCATATACAGTGCAATTAGCTCCTTCTTTTTGGTACCTGCTTTTTCCTAAAGCTCTGTGCTATCCTTGAAGGCGTAGTAGAGATATTCAAAGGCAGGCAGATGGACAACTCATGTAATACATTGGCTAACAAATCCAAGCTTTTTTTCTGCTTCAGCGAGCCTCTTTCTAAAGCACTTTTGTGAAACATAAACATGGAATATCTATAACACAGTTTACCAAATGTGATGCATTGATAGATACCTGTTTGTACAGGTTCACCAGAAACTTTCACACATGTCTTGGTGCACAGTATGGAAAGGATCCTGATCTTTGAATGACTGGAGAAAACCACAGAATTTGCATTTGCAGCCCCACTCCTGCCTCCCACCAGTCACTCAGAACTGATACCACGGAGCACAAACCTGTATGAAATTCAAAAGATGACCCTAAATTAAGGAATGATCTAAACACAGATTTTTTTTTTTTTTTTAATGCAGGTAGCTAGATAGAAGTGGTAACAATTATCCACCTCATGGCCTGGAGTTACGTGAAACACAAAGCTATTTCAATTTAGAAGAAATCCATCTCAATTTTCACAGCCTATAGCAATAGAATCTGCAATATGCAGATAAATAGGAAATACTTTCTCCAAATTACCCATGTCTGAGAGACACATTTCATGACTTCTGGACAGAAATGCTGACAACCCCTTAGAACAACAGTCTCATGTTTCCTATTTAGTTAGCTCTCTGTACTTCAGCAAAAATCCTTAAAATGGTACCAGCATGTTTTAAACTTGGCAGCTGACATTTCATTCCTCCTCAGGACAGTACTTCTCACACACATAAAAAAAGGGGTTGATTAAAACATCCAAGCAGTTGTTTTGTTTTTATATGAGATTCCTAAAATATTCCTACAAGGTTCACTTCCAGAAAGAGTTTGGCTCAGCACACTTTACCTTTTGAGAAGTTTTGCTGGTATAACCCGATGATCCTATGAATTAAAGATAAAGGCTTCAGCAAAACATTTAGGCTGTTCACTTCTGTTGAAATGCTTGTTGATACTGGTGGGTACTTGTTGTGCAGGACCTGGGTTCAGCCTACTAGAAGCTGGGCACCAGCTCAGTTCAAATATTGTCCCACACTGCTTCTGACACCAATTTCCATACAAATTTTGCCCTGGTTTTGGATTGTATGCACAGTCATCATAAGAACAGTTCAGCTGGGGCACCAAAATACAACTTTCAGGACTTTCCAGTCCCTACAGAGCTGCCCACTGCATCCCTGCAGGCAGCCTGCAGGCCCCTGCCGATACAGGCTGAACACCTTAAACATAGAGTAATTCTTCTCTTGATTCACAAGAAGTTAGTAGAGTAGTTGAAATGAATCTTATGCTATAGGGTTACATTGGGAAACTGTTGCAAAGCTAAGGCCACCTTGCAGAGCAACCCTTTGCTAGATATGTAATACAATTGTATGCACACTTCTGTGTCTGCAAAGTTGACTATAGTTAATTTTATTTGGACTGGAGAATCAGCAGGATCTTCCTTGAAACTGGATTATATAAAGAATATCATGAGGGTATGGGTGCCTCAGTCAGCACCTGATAGAGGACCTCACCTACCATCTCAGTGAGGACTGAGCTCCCTTGGTTGAGTCTTCCCTGCAATTTGCCACACCACCATGCAATGTGCATGTAAGTGTTTGCAGGAATTAGTTTGTAAAGAGAAAGTCAGCTACTTCCAGTTTTGCCAGTCTCTTTATATTCTGTCTGCCTCAATACCAGGTGGGGTCTCACAGTGCAGAAGGCTGTGGTTTTCCAGTACACCAGCTGCACCCCACATGGGGCTGCCCTCCACATGGGGCTGCCCCAGCTGCCAGCACGCATCTCAAAAAGCAACAAGGTACAGCCTCCACCACCCACCCTGCAGTACCACTTCCACCATTTTCACGATCTTTGGCAAAGTGTGTTTCCAAAAATGAGGCAGAACTTTTTGTTTACCAGACCACCTCTGTCGCTGTACTAGTTGTACCCAACTGTGTCTGCCTTAACTTTCCAGCCTACCACCATAAACTAGCCAGTGTTATGCAGTTACTGAAGAGGCAGATCCTGGTATGAAAGATGACCCAGGATAGGGAAAATGTGGTGATAAACATGGTCTTTAGCTGCATACGGAGCATTCCCTCTTGCTGTCTTTCCCCTCTTTGCCTGCCTTGACCCCTTTCCCCTGCATTGCGCTAGCATGCCAGGATGAGGTGAGCATCCTTGAGGCAAGCAATGGAAGATGCATATAGGCCCTATCCACTTCCCAGCTCTTCCAGCCCCCTCTGGCTTTGTCACAGCCAGCCCGTCTGTACCCTGGCCTAGCCCCCTGTATACCCCAACCCATGGCAAGTCCGTTTTCCAGAAGAGATTTCAGCACCTTGCTTCGGTGTGGCCTTGGCAGTAGTTCTCACACTGGCAATGTCTTCTGTCCGTCCAGAGCTGTCTCTTAGTGCCCTTCATGTTTACCAGGGCTCAGGTGGTTATTCTGGGGAAGGCAGTTCCCATTTGTACCTCAGTACCTGGTAATTTGAAGCAACTGCCACCAGGAGGGTTGGTAGTGGCAGTGAAATATAGTGTGGGTCACAGAAAATGGTGAGGAAAAGCTGCTCTGCTTGCAGCCATAGGCCTTCTGCAGATCTGGGGTGACTTAAGTTGGCTTAATTGGCCAGGCTTATATCTGAGAAAAAAACCTTTGCAAAAGCTGCTTTAGACAGTCAATACAAACTCAAGCATAGGCCAAGAAGCTTTACTGGTAGAAAACCTTACCAGAGACAGGCCTGCAAACACGAGCATGTTTTTGAAAGCTCTTTTTCATGCGTTTTCCCAATAAAATGAGCTTGCCTTGCTGTTAGGTCTGTGTCAGCTGTGCGAGTGCTTAGGCAGGCAGCTGCCAATCTTGCTTTGGAGACTGATCTTAAAGAACAGAGAGACCTTTGACCTTCTTTTGAAGATTTATGTATTATTTAGGTCCAAACACATGGTGGTGTTAGTCTGAAGAGGTCTACAGCTGGGAAGACTTTTCATTACTTTGACTATTTTTCTTTAAAAGAAAAAAATTGTGGCGCTTTGTCAGGTGCCAAGTTCCCTTAAACCCTAGTGCACACCAGGAGACAGAGCCCCATCTGTCAAACACCCACTGATGGCCATGAGGAATGGAGAACTTGTGGGTGTTTTTCAGAAAGTGAGTGCTTCCTCTTGGCTGACAGTCCTGTGTGAGTAAGGATGGGAAGATTTACAGCCCACGGATCTGGTGGGCATCCAAGTCTGGTCCCTGGCCCTGGCTGCACCCCCGTTGCCTTCCTTCTCCACTCTGCCATAAGACGTTGCTGAGTTGGGGTTGGGCTCAGGCAGGGTTCTTAGGGAGGGTAGGGGGCTGCATCCACACTAAGTGCCAGGGCTAGGACAGTTCTCAGACAATGTCTGAAAATGCCGGACTCAGGTATAGGACCTCCATTCCTCGTAGTTCTTTGCTCTTTATCAGTACTTAGCTAGTTTAGTTAATAAAGATTGTGAGTGCTTCAGAGAACATGAGGTTGAGTCATGTTACTATTTTATTTGAACATATTTGCTGCTCTCTAGAGGAGCTGATGGAACTTGCATGGTTTAAGGACACATGGTTATGCACTTTAAGCCATCCTAAAATCTGGATAACTGAAGAAAACTGAAGAAAGAAAGCAAACCAAAGTAAACAACAGCCTCCCTAAAATGTTGCCAGGAAATGAAACAGCAGAAAAAGAAATTTTAAAGTATGAAGTAGAGAACAGAGGAGTTAATATGCTGCAAAGAAGTAGAAGAAAGCACATAGATATCATTACAGGTAAGGAGACTGCGAAAAAAGGTGATACTAAAATAACATCTTTTCAATAAATTATGATTATGCTGAATAAATTATAATTTTACCAATCAAAGGCCTTCCCAAAACCTTAGCAGGCAATGTGCAGAGTGCTTTTAAGGGGGTCAAAGAGGCCAGACCAGTGGGTAAGAAACAACTTCTCTATCGAACAATCAAAACTATAACTTGTGCCAGCTTGTACAAAGACATGATAGAGCCCAGCAAAAAGCGTAAAACTTGAGCAAGCAGCAATTAAGGAATCCACCACCAAGCAAATACTGAAATCTTGCAACAGAGATGTGACTGATGATAAAAAGAATCAGCAGACTCTCTTGGGAGGGTTCAGCTCAAGTTTAAGTCACCTACATTTGGTCGCATAGCTGTGAGGTAGGTGTCCAAACTCCCACTACTCTCCAAGGAGATCTGGTCAAATCCAGATCTGGGCTCCAATCAGTTGCCCACAAAAGGCATCCTATGTTATTAGAGTTGCCAGAGGGTAACTGAGATATTCACCTGGGGCTTTCCGACATGACAGAAAATTACAGCAGACCCACGATCATTTGGAGAGGCAGGCAGAAACCAGATAGAAGTCTCCAGGACCACCTGGAGTGAGGCCTGGGCAACTGAATTAAAGCCCACAAGTTTACTTTAGAGGGAACTGACTCACCTTCCAAGATCCACTGACTACATTACTAACACTGTATTGACTGCAACAGGATTTTATGTAATAACTTACCTTTAAAAAAACCCATATTTAGATACCTACCTGCATTTAGATCTCTTAGTCTTGAGCTGAACCTCAGCCTTCACCTAAACATGGCACTTGCAAGAGGGGAAAAAAAGAAGAAAGAAAAAATGAAAATATGAAAATATTGAGAAATATTTAAGCAATGATCACAGCTGGAGAAGTACTACTGTAGAGGATGTTACCTTTCACCAAATGTGATATTGTTTTTGCTCAACAAAAGAGACAGAGAAAGCAAAGTCAGGAGAACAGTATTGCTATTCACCTGGAATATCATACGATGTCAAACATTTTCATGGTAGAATTATTTAGGAAAAGAGGGGGAAAACCAAAACCACACTGGTCATACCTTTCATAGATTTCAAAAAGACATCTTGCAAGTCACCACTGCAACACTCTGAAATCTTCTAAAAGGCCACCAGAAAAATTGACGCTAAAGTCTAACTTTCACAAGTACAGTCAATATGGCCACACAGCTGTAGACTGAGCTCTTTTAATTCTTGTGTGTATTGTTGCTAATGTCTTACTTGACAGAAGTGCTGGAGTTCCACAGGAATATGCTAGGAGATGTAAATACACAGCTGGACCAATGCTTCAATACAAACAAAAAGATTGTCCAGCATTGACAGAGATATATAATCTCTTATTACCAGAAAACACACCACATCAGAATCTGCCACCTCAGCCATTGCTTCAAAAGACAAGATATTTAGAGGTAGACACATTGCATTTTAGGAGACATTAAATAAAAGTTTGTTCTGCCCAGTGTGTGTGACAACTGACTGGAAATGAAAAATGGGAGGAGTTTCTTAAAAGCAATTCTCTTACTTTTCTCAAAGACAGAATATAATATCACAATATAAAATAACATAGCCCTTTTCTTCCAAGAGACTTCCATTACCTATATAATACCTTATATTCAAAATCTTTCATAATTTAGTTGGGATGAAACCAGCCGAGTGTCTACGGAAGTTGCTCTATGAACATTATTCACCTTCAACTTCCACAGATTTTTCACTGTTGACTTTTGGACCTTACAGAAAATTCTACCCTGAATAATTCTCCATTACCTTCTTTTAAGACATGCAGAAATATATATTTTTTTTAGTCTCATCTATCCTATTTTCCCAGAAGGAATTATGTTTGGAAGCACTGTGTAAATTCATGAGTTAAACCCTAATTCAAAAAAGCACTCTCGTTCAGGAAAACATTTACGCATACGCTTACTTTAAGCATCTTATAAAATCTCACTGAAATCAATAGGACTTTGGCATGCACTTAAATAGTCCTTACCACCCTACATGCTTATGATCCACTTCTATTCAAGAAAGCAATCAAGCACAAGCTTCTGAATCAGGATCTAAAGGTATTCTGTGAAAACCATTTCTATTCCAAGCTCTACTAATAAATTAGGTTTTTTGTGATTTTGCTTTTTTTTTTCATTAAGAATGTGTAACTTGAATGTGCTTTGCTTCATTTTAAGCTGCAAAGGCCCATTTTATATACCGCTTGTTAAATCAGATTCTAATGATTCTTTCCCTCATGCAAATCTTTCCTCTCATTCATGGATTGTATTTAAATTCTGCTCAGCTTGCATTCATGATGCCTTGTCAGTGATTTGCATTGCTCTGATGCGTTTGCCCTGGTTGCACCCCTCACTCACTTTGGCTTGAGAACATAGAAGCCATAAATAACTCTTTAGCTGCTAAAAACAACACACACAATTCTTGTACACTAATGAGCTAGAGGATGGCAGCAATGAAGCTCCTTGTGGGTGTTGGCGGTTTCCTGATCTGACTATTCCTAACACCCTGCTCCATATCCTGGAAAACTGTGGTTTTCCAAACTGTTACAGGCAAAATACTGCTCCCCTAGAGTTTTGCAAAAAAGTAACTTCAGCTTAAAAATCACAACTGTAAATGTGTTTTCTGCTCAGCAGGTTTAGGGAAAGAAAGTAAGGCAGCTCCCTGCCGAGGGGCTGGTCTCCCCTCTCTGCGGTGCTGGGGGGCTGCAGCTCCAGATGGCAGCAACGTACAGAACACGTGCCACCCCAAAGCTGCAGGTTCTGTAGCTGGATGAGAAACATTTCCCCTTCCCTTCCAAAAAGTCAGATTTAATTTTAGTCCCACCCTACATTTGGACAGAAAGCCAAAGCCAGTCGTTTGTTTCTTAAGCCAGATTTGTTACATTTTCTGATTTACGTTGAAAGAGACCATTTAGATTTCAACCACTGAGAAATGACGAGGGTATCATGTCTAACACACATTTTGAATCAAGTCAGTTCATATCATGAAAACTATTCTTTCTAATTTCAGAAGATGTGAAAATGGGACATTCTAGCTGTAGGTTTATTTTCTGGAAAAAATCGAGTATAAAAAAATAATTGAGACTAACGCTTCTTTGTGAAAAATGTTAGGTATAATTTAACAATGACAAATGTTTGGAGGAAAGAACATCTAGCTAGTGCATTTAAAACATACATGAAAGCATCTATCAAGTCATACATACGGCAAAAATGATTGGAAAAGAACCATTATTTTTCTGCAACATATTAAAAAAATCAGATAGTATCCAAGAGGGATAGTCCAGCTCTCTCCTTTAGAATACATGGGGCACGTGTAGTAACTTGCCCACATCTTTCTGACTAAATTTATACTTTCTTGGAAACCTGTGTTTTAAGAAAGGACGTCATAGTTCCGTATTTCTCTCTGCCGGTTGCAGTGACAGTCACCTCTGCCCCGAGGGTCACAGCGATGCCTATGTGCAAGGCCACTGCGCAGGGGCAGGTCCCGGGCGCGCCGCCCTCCCAGCACCCACAGGGACGGCGAGGGTGGCATCGCCCACGCCACGGCCTCCGTCACGCAACAAGGAGAGGGGAGAAGTCGAGAAAAAGGTTGCAGGCATTAGCTGCGGGGCCCTGCGAGAGCAGGGAACAGTGGAAGGGCCTCGGAGTGAAATTCCCGGTCTCTCCCAGTTGAGGGCACTGCGGGATGGCGAGCAGCGCGGCGGGGCCCCCTCCCCGCGTCCCGGTCCCGCCGCCCCACCGAGGCTGCTGCTGCACACCGGTTTCTACCGGAGTTCCTCCGTTTGCCGGGATTTCTTTCCCGATGCAACTCCAAAACTGTTGTAAACCCTCTTTTCCATACCTGCCTGCCCTAGAGAATGGGAAGAATGAGTCATTCTGCACGCTTTTAAAAGCCGATGTAACTTTAGCCCTTCAGCATACGTAGCCCAGATTTGGCTTGGTAAACTTAACGTGATGGCCCCACGCTGGTCTGCTTCTTTTCACCCAGCTCCCTCAGTTCCCTTCGTGTCTTCCTGATGAAGAGGATCACATCTCTCAGCCAGGCCCCACGTCAGGGCTAGGGTACTTTGTAAGTTGTAAAGCAGCAGTGGGATTGGTGTTTAAGAGTGCCAGCTTTACTGAAAACCGGTGATAGATTTGGTGCTGTGCCTGGGCAACTGCGTACACTCTGGGCATGTGGAACTATGGCCTTTTGGGGAGGGTTGTTGGGGGGAAATTGGTGTGGAGGGCATAGGTGTGAGGAAGTGCTTGTAAAATGGAGCATTATTGAAAACACAGAACAGAGTCAGGAAATCCAGGTTCTTCTCTCAGGCCTGTCACTTAAGTTTCATTAACCTGGGTATTACTGCAATTTTTTTCTCCCAAGAAGAAATTTGACTATTAATTCACAAGTGAATGTAAAGTGTTTTGAGATCATAGATAAGAGACTTGTAGGAGTGAAAAAGTATTATCTCAGCCTTCAAAAAGCTTGGTTCAGCATTTGACCTTAGATACTAGTTTCTGAAGTGATTTGACTATCCTTAGTCACCTCAGATTATGGCTCCACATTTTAATACCAGACACTAGTTATTTCCATAACGCCACAGCATTTATGATGTGTGATTCTTTCTGCTGAACTAGTGAAATTCATATACCTGATTACAGTAAGGATGGGCATTTATAAAAGCTTAAATAAATAGAGCTGTCTGAACATTTCTAATTGAGTTCTCTTAAAGGCTGCCTAGAACTCATCATGACCACATGCAGGGAGTCTGCCCTGTTTAATATTTCTTCCTTGGACCATCATCTGTAAATCACTTTCCTTATTCTTCTAAGGCTCATCCTGTTGCTTTCAGGGTGACCTTTGTTGCCTAGCCTCTTTAATTCTAGTTTTGGTATTGCAGGGCAAAAAGAGAGGGAATATGGCCAGGATGGGCAATGGAGAGAGATTGTTCCTCACTTGCTTGCCTGTCAGGCCAGAAGCCGGGCAGGCCACGGTGGGTGGGAGTGGAAGCATGAGCCTAGAGACACACAGGCTGCATGGCTCTGGAAAAGGCGTGCAGGAGCAGGGCATGCTATAGGCAGGTTGTAACAGGCACTTTGGAAACTGGTTGTGATTCTACAAGCTGGTTTGACTGGCCTGCACTGAGCTTTCCTCCAACATGATCTTGACTGTAGGAGAGCTTTCACTCCAGGAGCATCTTTTGTCGGTTTTCAACATTCATTATCACCAGTTCACTTTTTCCCCCATGTTAGGTGGCCTGTCTATCCCATATAAAATTCCATGTCTTTATTGGTTAAGAGAGTTAACCTACTGGGCAGGCTAGGTTTGGTTTTTGCACTGCACGTAGTGCTTGTGAAAGTAGTACGTTGAGCACAGTCACTGAGATCAAACAGTGATCTTACTTGTATTGAAGTTTTTATATTTCAAAGTGGACCTAGGTTTGTCCCAAGGACTCTGGTATTTCTTTCTCAGCTACTCATTCCTTTTAAAATTTGGATATTCTGGTTTGGCTCCAAGTACTGGTTTCCTTTTGTGAAAAAACTGTTGTTGATTTTTCCTACAAGCCACCTTCAGGTGTCTAGCGAGGTGTCTGCCCGAGTGAATCTGGAAAGGGCCTGGGCTCTTAAGCTGGGGTGAAGCACACTGTGGGTAGCGTGCGCACAGAGGCGCCTCTGCCCCCAGCTTTCCTACCCCACCTGGGAGACCTTTTAGGACTAGTCAAGGGCATTTGAAGAATTCTTTAATGGGTGAGCACCCCAATATTTTGATTTTAAAATATTGTGTAAGAAAGAAAGAAAAAAGACTCCTTGTGTGCCAGTCTTACCCTTCATAGCCTTCCCAGAAAGCCTGGCCACATTCATATTATTTCAATA
The DNA here is from genome assembly GCA_013401315.1 of Balaeniceps rex. Classification (NCBI taxonomy): domain Eukaryota; kingdom Metazoa; phylum Chordata; class Aves; order Pelecaniformes; family Balaenicipitidae; genus Balaeniceps; species Balaeniceps rex. The sequence goes on along the minus strand of VYZW01009496.1, from coordinate 4,832 downwards.
ATATATGAAATATATGAAATATTGAAATAGTCAAGAATTTCCCAATTCCTTCCTGTCTGAAGTCCCTTCCTTTCCATGATTAATTATCAAAGCTCCAGGGAAGCTTCGCCTGCACAGGTTGCAGGACACTTCCAGATAGCTCCCAGAGACTCAGCAGCAGAGCCCAGGGGAGGTGTGGTGTTCCTCCTGAGGCTCTGCAGCACACCTGCACTGCTCTGCCTCTTTTTAAAAGGCCCACTGGCCTCCTTTGGAGGCTGCAGGATTATTCAGTCATTACAGCAGGAGGAGAATAATCTATAGGATTTCCTTTTGAGGCAGGAACACGTAAAGCAGGGTGGGGTCCTGGAAAGAAAAGGAACACTCTAAAGGTATGTTGCTTACTAGAGAAGAAAAAAAAAATCCCAAACCATGTTTCTCTGCTAGCTTAGTCACTCTCCTGAACAGAGCAGCTAGTTAGACCTTTCTGTGAGCTGCAGGAGGCTCTTAGTTGCCATTTATCCAGCTCTCCAAATGTTGCTATGCAAGTTGTGTGGTGGAGCCACACCAGTGATAATAAAGCTTTCCCTTAGCACTCATGAGCTGGTGTGGTTGCCGGGGCATGTGGGTGCTGCCCCTGCCCACGGGTGAGCCTACACCAGCAGGGATGCCAAAAGCATCCCACGGTGTGCTGGGACTATTTTTAGTAGCTCTCTGGCAAATTTAGGGAGAAGGCAGTTTATCATCAGACCTTGAAAGGTAACAGGTAACTCCTACCACCTCACCAATATATTTTGGATCTTCATAGCGAATTTATCTTTAAAGTCTGATAAAGAGTGTTGTAATAATGTGAAGTTCTGTGTAGCTGTGGATTTTTATTTCTTGTGTACCTAAATGCCTTGCTGTTGGTTTTTCTGTTTTTTTTTTTCCCCTAGACACAAATTCTATGTTGATTCACCAAAATGTGCACTTCTAAATTAACTTCTCTAGCACCATTTTCCCAGGTTTGTGTTTCTAGCGATTTGAATTTTGTCTCATTTTTATTTGTTTAACCTTTGCATTATTAGTCAGTCACTTCCAAATGCCAAAGCAGGCACCTTGTTAACCTAACTAGCTCCGAGACTGCTTTCCTAACTAAGTCCACCTGCAACACCTCTCAGCTCATTCCAGGGTAGGTTAAGCCACAGAGCTACTTCCTATCTTTTACTAGAAATGTTTTTATGTCAGCACTAGCAACCTGTACCAGCAGTCTTTGAGAGACCTATCTAAATAAATTCTCACAGAATAGTTGTAGCTGTGTCTCCCCTTGGTCTTCCTTGCTAGAACCCACTGGAGGGGAAGGAACACAGATTTTTACCTGAAGAAGTGATTGTGCTTCCATATGTGGGGCTTCCCCAGCAGAAAGACCTCTACCTTAGCCCTGCTGACAGCAGGGAAAATTGCCACGTTGATTTAAATGTTTCAACAACTGTTAAGAAAATGTTTCCAGCAATACAGGAAAATACCAGGGCCTTTTCAACTTACAGGTATGTCAATATTCTGATCAATTCTGGTCAACTGGTGTATAAATAGGCACCATGCATAAATCCCAGTGGAACATCCTTTGCATTTGAGAAGTTAAAATTATTTTTCCCTCCAAGGAGTTAGAGATTGGCATTTTAAATTCCTCCTTTTCATGATCCCGGTAACTGTAGAAGTGGAGGAGTCTATTAAGTTACGGGATCTTTGAAAGGGACACCAATAATCAAGTCAGTGCTCAATGGAACAAGGTTTTTCCCACAAATCATGATTGATATCTGTGTCATTAGTAGGGTAGCTGCCCATCTCTTATCATGATTGACAGGTTAATAAGGGACCCAGGGCTATCTTTTCACTGCTAGCACACAGCCTAACCAATTGCTTTTAAATGATTGCTAATTTGACAGAATATAAGCAGAAGGCATAAAAATATCTGGAATAACATCTAACACAGCTTTTACTCCTGGTATTCCAAGTGATCCCATTTTAGAAAACAGATTAGAATGCAGTTAATAGATTTTCGTTATTTTTTTTAGACACTCAGTTTTTAAAGAAAATCTTGTCGTTGTTCTTTGGTTCAATTAGGAGCAAAAGAGAAGGGAGTTTTGTAATGCAATTGTCCTGTAAAGGAAAATGTTTTAAATTGGGGAGATTATGTGAGCAGACCACCTGTAGGGCATTCATAGCTCTTTTCTATAATGCTCCAAGCCATGCCTTGCTGCCTGCAGTCTGGCTAACAATGCAGGGAAAAGCTGTTTAAAAGGCTGTTCTCCCTTTTCCCTCTGGTGTTCACTAACTGTTACAAGTCTTCCTCTTAAAATAAAAAAAAGTCCCAAGTCCCTTTAATTGAAGAACTTTAAGGCTCCATGGTGGCCAATTGGTCTGCAACAAGAGGAACCAGGCAGCAGGGAAAGAAACTTCAGACTATACATCACGTTTGGTGAAGAGAAAAGATCAAAGTTTTCCCAAACTCAAAAGAAACCAAGTTCCCTACAGATTAACCCTATTCATTTAGCTCCTCTTAAAGGAATGATGTTCTGAACCACTGGGCAGACAGGTAAAAAGTTCAACAATTGCCAAAGCATTCTTCTGTTAATTCAACAGCCTTCTGCTCAAATAAATTAGCTTCGTCCTGACAGAAGAACAATACCTTTTCTCTTGAAAAAGGACCATATTTGATATACAAAAGTTAAGTATGAAAGGTTAAGATGTTAGTTTAATCCATTAAGAAGAGATTGATCTAGCATATCTCAACTCACTGTTCCACCGTAGTACATGATCTATGAATTTAAAACATTAACCTTTTACACTTCAGTATGCATCCCCGGAAAGGCAGGTGCTTACAGAGGTGTAGGCAACACATATGAGAGGTGTGTGTCCACATTCCTAAAATAACACCCGTTTTAAAAGGATACTTAACATGCCATGTGACATGACCATGTCTTTTAAACTGAGCCTTTATAAAAGAGTCATCTTTAAAAAAGCAGAGAACTATGGTAACGCACCTCACATTTTTGTCAAACACTTCTTCAGAACAACTTGTTGAATGACTTGTTTTCTGTGTGTCTATGTATCTCACTGCTTTAACAGAGGCAGCCATCTATTACACAGCAATGACTGGAGCATGAATGTAGTTTGTGGCTTATAGAACCACCTAAAGACATAGCAGCTGGAATAACCAGGACAGGAGTAGGGGAAAAGCTTGAGAAAGTCATTTATCAAAAGTCATTTTATTGACAAAATAGAATACTCATATTTGCTCTTACAGGGGTAGCCTCTACACTTTTTTACAAAAAAAATTTACAGACTGTATAGCTTTGGATATATACATATTTTACACATCTGTACAAGGTAACAAATAATTATATAAATACATCCTTTAATGTAGGAAACCCGTATTTAGCTGGGGTGTATAATTAAGACATGTTTTGATTCAGTCTGTATTGTAAGGCATTTGCCTGGTCATCAATATCCCAAAAACCTGCAGTCCCAGCAGACTCGCACCTCAGGATGGGGGGGAAGGAAGACCCTCCCTCCCACGAGTGAAGAGCTGCTGTTAGTCCGGAGTGAATCAGAAGCTGCTGTGCCTTGCCCTCTGCAAGACACGGGTGAGCCTCTACCCTCCTCTGCCAGCAAAATAATAAGCTGGCTCCTTGAAGTACATGCTCCCTGCATATGAATGGAAGGGAAGGAGGAGGGGGCTGGAGCTTGGGGCCTCTGCCAGCTGCATTGTTCTATACAAGCTGTGGCTAATAAGGACCATTAGGGGTTCATTAATGGCACCAAACAGTGAGGAGGCATTTTAGGCAGGCCAGTGTCCCTCATTCCTTAACCTTTGGCCTCTTTCCCCCTCCTCACACTTGAGACAGGGGCATCTGCTTGGGGTAGGAGACAGAGCTGGCGGTGCCCGACCTCCATGTCAGGCCGGTGCTGACATCGCTGTAGAGGGAGCCACCGCCCCCAGCACCAAGTCCTCCTGCTGCAGCAATTGCCGCCTGCCCACCTGCTCCTGCCCCTGTGCCCCCAGCCACAGCAGCACCTTTGCTGGCCCAGCAGCAGCGGGTGCAGAGGGCCCTCCAGGACTCTAGGGTCTTGCCAGACCAGACCCAAACACCAGAGGTGATGCCCACCACCAGGCACATGAAGTACTTGAGCATGAAGACTGCGTAGTCAGGGCGGCGGGCCTGATCAGGCTGCTGGTCACGCAGGCAGGGGCAGTTGTGCGTGGCCTCCCAGCGGGGCCGGTTGTGCTGCTCGTAGAAGAGGCAGGCGACCACGCTGGCAGCTGGCACGGTGTAGAGCACAGTGAAGAGGCCCAGGCGTATCATCAGCTTCTCCAGCTTGTGGGTCTTGGTGGGGCCGCCCTGCTGCTTGATGACACTGCGGATGCGGAAGAGCGAGACGAAGCCGGCGAGCAGGAACATGGAGCCGATGGCCAAGTAGATGAGCAGCGGCGCCAGCACAAAGCCCCGTAAGTTCTCCAGGCTCTGGTTGCCCACGTAGCAGATGCCAGCCACAGGGTCCCCATCCACGGAGCTGAGCGCCAGCACGGCGATGGACTTGACGCTGGGGAGCAGCCAGGCGGCCAGGTGGAAGTACTGCGCATAGCCAGCGATTGCCTCATTGCCCCACTTCATGCCGGCGGCAAGGAACCAGGTGAGGGAGAGGATGACCCACCAGATGGAGCTGGCCATGCCGAAGAAGTAGACGAGCAGGAAGACCACGGTACACAGCGCCGGGCCGGTGCTCTCGTACCGCACGTGCTCGGCCACCGCCAGCTCCGGCTGCAGCTCGGCCGCGCCGCCCGCCGCCCCGCGCCCCCCCGCCGCGGCCGCCCC
>VYZW01009494.1:979-27119 GCA_013401315.1 Balaeniceps rex | reverse complement strand
AAAAAAATCCAAGAAAGTTATAAAACAGTTGATGACATCCAGAAAAAGCTATGCACAAAAGGTCAGAGAAATTTTGCATGATTCAGCATATGAATAATACATTATTATTCAGAGAATATTTTATGAAGTGATTGTCCTTTGTTATGTTTATGTGTGAGAATTGGTTTTGTCACTGGCAAGAAGAATTCATTTTCCTGTAGCTTTTTCTTAAATGCTAATTTATTGCTATGAAAGATGCCAAAGTGACAGATCTGAAGAATGAAGCCCTCTATTTATCTTCTGAATGGATGGAGCATGAGTAGCAGTGAAGTCTTTCTCATGCTCTTTTGCCAGTGTGCCACAATCTTTTTACCATGTCCTGAGCATATTTTTACCAGTGAGAGGTGCTTATTCATTCCATAGTTTCCCTAATGGACTACCAAGGGTATCAATTAGTGACAAGTGAACAGCAGCTTTACAGCTTGGATACCTGCCCAGTAGGAACAGAAACTACCAACTCTTTCACATAGGCCATAGGACAACCATCAGAGTAGTGAATTAGTGTCACTGCAGATAGGAGCTGTTTGCAGCTGAGCAAAGGGAGTACAGAAGGATCCTGTTTTTACCACCAAACTTTTTAACGTGTGGAAAAAGATTCCAGTTTAGCTCACTTGTCTTTACACCGTGGAATAATTTTTTACCTACGACATGGAAGTTGCAGTACTACAGATGCTGCAGTAGAGGAATAAGTAAATAATAGATGAAATATTTTTTGTGTGTATGTTTTCTCAGTGCCCTTTTGTCTACTCTATATGAGCTTGGTACGAGTGGTGTCAGTGCTTTTAAAAATGTGCGACTAGAAAATAGGATTATTGTGGCTTAGAACTAGAATTTAGATTCCAATTTTATTTGCAGCATTGTGCTTTGTTTGGTTATTGGTACTGAATTTAATTCCTTGGTCCTGCCAACAGTCAAATAGAAACAAGAAAAAAATGTAGCAGAAAAGAGCATGATAAATTGGAATCTTGTATAAAACGCGCGTAAGGTAAAAGCAATACTTGTTTAGATAAGTCTTCTTGAGCATTCAAGTAATATAGCTTTCCATGGTCTTAACAATTGTTCCTGTGCCTCATACTGTATTACATCAGTTATTCTACAGCAGGTTTGTTTCTGTGAGACTTGTCCAGGCTTGTCCAGACTTGCATATTGAGTTTGAAACTCTCCTAATTCCCTCCTGCTTCCAGCTCCCATGCTGTTAGGCTTGTGTTCCAAATGCAAGCACAATTCTGTCCCCTCGCGCTGGTCCTGGCTTACACAAAACCCAGTGCGTAACCTGGGAGAGAAGCTTGCAGGGCCTGTGTTTCACAACCCTTTGTAGGGTGACTGTGTGAGCATGCTCAGGAAAGTGAAGTTTAATTAACAAGGGGGTGAATTAGCAATGTATTAATTAAATCAGATTAAACTAGGCCACTTTACTTATGAATGAAAATGTCACATGGGGGTTTAATATGTTTTAACTAATGCATTTTAAACTCACACTTGAAGTCAATTTGGCTCAGTGTTCACAATTTTCCCTGTGCAGATATGCCCATAGAATTTTAAATAAGAAAAAGATTTGATGCAATTTCTAATGAAGATTTTTTTTTTTTTTTCCTCCCCAGGAAATAGATTTGCAAGCTTTATCTACCGGTGAATGAAAATAGTAGAAGTAAAAAAATAGAATAGAATAGAAAATAGAAGAAGTAGAAGAAGGGGTAGAAGCTAGATACTGAACAGAGTTGGTGCAGTGCTCCTTTCTCATGCTCCCAGCAGTTTCTATAACTGAGAAGAAGGATTTTGGGGACAGGTTCCTGTTTCAAAGCAGGCTGAACTCCCATATTTCACTGCTCATGCACACTAGATATCAGTAAGTGAGCATCTGGGATGGCATACTCTCATACTTAAGCACTGTGCGTTTTTTTCTTTTTTTTTTTGTCCTACCTCCCAAGTAAGAGTCTAAAACATCCCACTACAGACTCATTCTGACTGTGTTGACCTCTGGCTCAATAAGTATTTAAACACTTCATGAAAAGTTAGATATCTCTGAAGAAAGAAAGACTAAGAGAGACCACTCCAGAGTACTTAGCGATGCAGCAATTAATGCAAGATAGTGTCTAATAAAGCTTTGGGTCAAAGAAAATTACAGATCTGAGAAGGTGAGGTAGTGTTTCTTAATATAAAAAAAATTACATTCAATTTGCTCAGAAATGATATTTAAAAAATTTGGCTGTTTTATTGAAAAGAAAAAATTTGTGCAGCCTTCAGTTTTGGTGAAAAAAGTTAATTGATTGGGAATGAAAGTAACATTACTCATAGGACACAAGCTGTAATCTTAACAGAATTATTTTTTTTTTCCTGTTTTAAAAGTGAAGAGAAGAGGGGGCAATTTACTTATTTTACTGATTTTTTTTTTTTTTTTTTTAAACTTGTAAACATGTAAATCTGGAATAATTGTTACATTTTTATACAGTATCTGAATGAGGGTAACACTGAGGATCTTGAATAATAATACTGATTTCTTATTTAATAGAAGTAACTAATAAAACACTTTCGTATGGCTTCTCTTTAGTAAATATGCTTATAATCCTTTTAAAAAGATCATAAAATATGGCTAAATTGTGTGAAGCTTTTAAATATCAGATTTTTTTTTAAAGTTCTTTTTCTAGTTATCAAATTACACTTTTTTCAGAGTCAGAAGTAACCATTTTTCTCTCTTTCACCATGTCAGAAATTTTGAAATTCCCATTCTGCTGTCTTTGCTGACTCCTCCTTGATTTCACTGTTCTCAGAAGACAAAGGAAAAATTTTTTGGGACTGATTTTCCTATTACTTACATTTGAGTGAAGGAGGAAAACTTCATTTTAGCAAAGTCTGTTCCAGCAGCCTTCTGATTCACATTACCTCTTGTTTAAAAGGAAAAGAACTAAATCTCATCTTGTTTAACTATGTAGCATCTGTTTTTCTCCGTGGAATTGCAAAGAAGTTGAGTTGGGATCAGTATTGGTGCTCATGGGGATACGTGATTGGCAGTGCTGAAACTAGAGGACCATCAGATTTATGTAGCAGGGTGGTGGGCGAGAGGTAGTGGTGGATCCCATCTTTTGACACTAACATGGTGTTAGGTTCTTGCATTGACCTAAGCTGGTTAAGAAACTATTTTTGGCCTGTTTAAATTATTTGTAATTTCAGCTGAGATGAGTGTGTGGCTTGTAGTTCCTGCCCCAAATTCAAGTGGAATAGTGGTCCGGATAGCTTCAGTACATGTGAAGATGCTTCAGTCGAAGTGGTAGCAAATAGAAGTTCATCTGATCATCCTGTGATCTTTTTGGCCCTCCTGCTGTTCATTTCAATGTGGCTCTCAATTACTTCCTGCCCACAGAAAGCATGTGCTGTGTTAGTAGTGAGTAACTTTTCTTTTTTTTTTTAATGTGTGTGTTGGACACCCCACCACCTGATGACCAGATTTTGAACTACCATATTGCTTCTGGTTCTTTCTGAATTGTTTCCACATTGAGAGATAACTGTGTGTAGTGAGCAGATGAACAGGATTTTCCAGACAACCTCAAGAGCAGCTATGGTGAAGTACATGCTCTGACTATAAAGAACTACCATCTAGCCAGATCATGGGCTCTAACTACCCTGCGTTCTGTTACTGATGATTCTGTGGCTTGGCTTGACCAGATGTGCATACCATAATAGCAGTAATTATAATGGAAAACACTGAGATGATAGCACTGCTTTGAGCTGTCAAGTTAGACACAATCCTCCTTTTCTCCTCCTCCAAATCCAATTAATTCCATCTGCAGTTTCTTCTAATTCCCAGTGGTATTTATGAAATAAAATCTTAAGTTTCTAATCTAAGAACTAATTGTAAATTAATAGCACTAGTATGTAACAAAGAGAAGGATTAATGCAGGCCCACACATTCACTTTTCCTTTTTGATTACATTTCTGTATTGGATGGATCTCTCAGGACTGCTGCTAAGCTGTAACATAGTCAGAAAAGTGTTTATACAGTGATGAGAGAGGTGTGGGGTTTTTCTTTCATACTCATAGCTTGGCTAGGTTTCTGTTGTTTTTTTTTTTTAAATTCTGTGTTATTGTCTTGCGAACAGTCTTTTAATGGTTTTGATGAATTGCTGTATTTATTATTGGGGCATGGGAATGATTTAGAATAACTATAGATGGTTTTGCAAGAAGATCAATGAAGTTTGTGTTTTCTGTCGTTGGTTTGCTTTTGTGTTGAAGTGCTGCCAGAATTACTTGTAAAATGGAAGGCCTAAAATTTACGGTCCTTTTACTATTGGAACAATATTCCTGAGCTGTATTTTGAATGTCCTGAATTTGTTACCTACTATCATTTCTTGTGTCCTTTATATTTGTATAACTGAAGACATTTCTCTTATTAGCTTTCTAAATGTTAAAGTGCATTTGCTTGCGATGCATGAATTTGCATTCATCTTGGAAAGGCAATGTTTTCAACTTGAAGAGTGCTGATAGTCTGATGATGATTAGTGTCTTTCCTCGTTAATCAGACTGTGCTGCTTTTCTCTTTGTGTATCTCTGCTTTTCATTAGTGTAAATGTTTAGTACTCTATTCATGCTCTGTATGATGCTGGAGGAAATACCTGCAGCTTGGCTCTTGTTTCCCCTTAAATCTTTTGCTCTGCTATTACTTTGGTCTTGCAGGGACTGTCCTTTATAATTTCCTGTATTATCCATATGTGTTCGACCATCCTTGATATTAATAACAGATTAGACCTTCACTGTCTGCCACAAGATCTTCTAAACACTTCCACTGGGCTTACCATCCTACCAAAGAAGAAAGAGAACTTCTAGGAGAGGGAGAAGGCTATGTAGAGAGCTGAAAAGGCAACAAAGCAAGATTGCTCCTTTGTGTCCATTTCTGTGAGGTGTCTAGTTCAGCATCTCTCTTCACACAACAGACTTTTCAAGGCAGGACTGCTTTATCTTCTCAGAATCAAGCGTTTTGTTGGCATGCAGCATAATAGTGCGGACGCACTATTGCAGCTAAAAAAAAATCTTGTATGAAATTACTTAGGCTTAAGAAAAGTAAATGCTTCCTTGAACTGGAGTGCTTAGGATTCTGTTCGCTTTCTAACCCTTCTCTGTCACTGCACTAGTTTGAGAGCTGTACAAATAATTTTTTGACAGGAGACCTGTTAAGCTTAATGACAAAAGTTGTTAAATTTTCTCAGCATCTGTATCGTGTGTTTTCTCAAAGGAGTTGTAAAAGTAGATGTAAACACTGAATTATCCAGTAATAACTGTAAACACAGTTATCCAGTGACTCGATTCTGACTCTGTCAGTTCATTCTTCATTGCTTCTCTGGAGGAAAGAGGTCTCAACCTGCCTGAACTGGCATCTGGTGGGTTTCGCTGCTGTGAAGTGGAGCTCCTAAGCGCTGGAGCATGGAGTTGTCTGCGTTGCCTCTTCCAGGCTCGGGTGGCCGAGGTATGCCCAGAGGGAGGAAGGATGAGACTTTGAATTTATAATTTCCAATTAATTCCCAGCTACCAGACTGGCTTTTGGAGTCTCTGTGCCCTGGATTTTTAAATAGTAACATCATGAAGGCCTATTAGGATAGTTAGGAGGACCCAGAGAGCATTCTTTGAGGCTTCTTAAGCTGGAAGCGAACAGTCTGCCTTATTTAATAAAGTTAACTGCCCTGTTCAGTTGGAGATGCTGGCTGTTCTGAAACAGGCTCACAGAAAGGGTTATGAAGCCTTTCCTGGCTGGAAAGAGTGCGACTTTGTCTGCAAAAAGTGACTTAGCCAAATGTCAAAACAGATTGGTTTCTAGCTTATTAGCAAACCTTTCCTTTCTGAGCATGTTGATGGACAAATCAGTCAATGACTCTCTTCAGACTCATCAAATTGAAGCCAGACCCAGACTTGAGATAAAAAGGCATTAGTATCATCAAACAATGCTGCCAATGAAGAGTGGACAAATGTGTAACTACCTTTCTCTGACTTGTTTAAAGAATCTGATAGTTTGAGATGCTTATGACTTTCCTTAATGGCAGTAGCAAGGGCTTTACTTTTCTTGCAGTTGGAACGGAGAGACTGTTCATTAATATGGGATGGTTCATTTTTACCCCTAAATAACCAGACCAACAGCTACTGCAGCTGTTAGGATTCAGATCACCCCTCTCCCTGGAAAGAATTTTCGTATGATGTTGTGGGTAGGAGAGCAAGCAATTAAAATCAAAGTTTTGAGAAAGGAGAAAGCTGTGCTGCTGTTGCTGATTTTTAAGTGCATAACAAACAAATGCTGCCAAAAAAAAAGATGAGAAGCCCCGACATTGAGTTGATATTCACTCCATACAGCCCATTTAATGTGTAGTAGATGGAAGGAATGTTGCTGCTTATTTATAACAAGCTTGGCACACCAGCAATATGCAATAGAAGTGAACACTTTTGCTGAAATACACTAAACTGTGTTAGTTATTTGAATTGAATTGTTCTGTAACTGATATAATTCTTAAATATATCTAGTTGGGATTTTTTTTGTAATACAAAACAACCAATAAATGCCTTTGTTTATAAAGATGATACATTAACACTGCTAACAGTATAATTGATAGTACTAAACATATATACCAGGCAGTTATCAGATATTTTCATTTACTTTGTTGTGTTAAGTGAATATAAAAAAGCATTCATCTAATTTAAGGTTCAGATAATTTTCAATCTACTGTGTCAAATTCTATTTCACTACAGGTCAATGTCCTCTTCTGTCTTCTGTATCTTTGTGCTTTGGGTCCAGTTGTCAATATTTTATGCTGGATTATTGTTAGTGACTTGCACATGCAGGTGTAAATCTCTGGCGTGCGGCCCAGCATGCTATGAATTGAAAATTATCAAAACATTACACAAAATGTCTTCAAACAGAAAGCGTGATTAAATTCGCAAAGGAGAAGTTCTATTTCTTAACCAACTATGCCGTTAATATTGATGCTTGGATCCTGGTATGTCTTCCTTCTGTGATTAACGAACCCTTACAATCCTCGTAAAAGTTCACAATGACACCCAAAGTGACCGTCTGAACATGGAAATTAGCCTCTCTATCACCTCTTCTCTGCTTGCTGTTCCTTTGTCAGGACACAGGGCTTTTAGAATTGAGTTTATTAGAGTTGGAGTTGTGTGGTTTTGTTTGTGGCTGTTTTAAGCTTTTCAGCCCTCTCTTCTAACAGAAGCTGCTGTGCTATTCAGGGTCTTTTTGATCCATTTCCTCTCCTTCCTACATCTTGCTGATAAGGAGGCTGGAATTCCACCCCTGTCATTTGGCCCTTCATTGCAGTTGGCATCTTCCAGGAGTGAGGCCTATGACAGCTGTTGACAGATTTTATTTTGCTATAATAATAATATTTTATTCCCAGACTTTTTTCCTGCTTGTAGGAATTAGATATGCTCTCACTACAAAAAGACATGCCGATTTTAGAGACACTGTTCTGTTTGCTTTGAGCAGCCGTACATCTCACTTCATCAGTTAATAAAAAGGAAGAGTTTCATTTTGATAGTTAAAAGAAGCTGAGTCACTGATTGAATTTGCCATTCCTTGAAGAGCTCCTTTCACATGCTTCAGCTTCAGAAGGCATAATTCTAGTGGTATGCCCTGTTTGTAGGGAGTAGGAAGGAAATTACATCATTCAGGAGAGACATAATTGTGCAAAAGGTGCAAATTACAGCTAGCTTAGAGCTGCAAATAATTGCTTTGATTTGTTGACTTAAAATTGTAGGGGGAAAATAAAAAGCACTGCTGGTGTTTCTTCATGCAACCTCCACTGGAAGCTCTTGGTGGCATGTTGTGTGTGTGTAAATTGACACTGTTCCACTGCTGTTATTGTAAACAAGCAAACTCAAACCAGCTGAGGCTCTGCCCCTATACGTTTTGTGTACAATATTACTTTGTCTCATACTAAGATAACAACTGTTTTCCTACTTGGCTTTGCACAACAGTGAAAGATTTATAGCTTCGTTCCATCTGAAGGAAGAGTACCTCTTGTGCTCTTTCCAGAAAGGAACCTGAACAGAGTTCAAATTGCTGTCTACCAAAGGAGTTAGATAAGTGAGCTATGCTCTTGAAATTAAAAACTTCTGTGAGAAATAGTTTGTGAAAACATCTATTATACATATTTGAATAATTTATAGAAACTGAAGGCTATATTGAAACAGCAACCTGTATCCAGGGCTAAGGTATTAAGCCACACCAGTGCTCTTGGCTGTCCATTAGCAAAATAGAGGCTGCATGTAAGTCCTAGCTGTATTCATTTTCTTCTGTTCACCTGTACCTTACAAAGACTATTCATACTATGTATCATTTCCACATGGATGGATTTATAAATGGGAAGAATGCCTCCAAAACCCTGTTCCTCAGCTCCTGTATTTCACCAAGCTCTGCTTTAAGAGTTGAGGATTATGGTCTTGCAGGGGGTAGAGAGGGGGTTGTGTTGTTATCTGGGATTCCTCTTTCCCTGGTATCCAGTACTAAAATGTTGAGTAAAATCATAGAAATAGCCATACAGGGTCAACCAAAGCTCCATGTAGTGCGTATCCTATTTGTAACAGTGGCCAGTGACAGATGCTTGAGAAAGAATGTCTGAATATGTCAAGAACTTGGGAGATTCCTGTCATATATTCCTAGTTTCCAGCACTCTGTGACATGATGCTTCCTTGGTTAAAGTTCTGCCTTTGTGTTGAACTGTTCTGGATGGATTTTTTTTTCCTGATTTGTTTAATAACTTTTCGAATTCAACATCTGGCTTCCTTTATGTTCTGTCGCAGATTTGCTGCTACGTTACACTATATAGAACTGAGTAGGGATTCCCATGACGTGAAGAAAACCTAGCAAAGATTTTGTTGTTTCTTCTCTAGCCTTTCCAACACTGACCCTGTATTATTAATGTGGAGTTAGGGGTCTGTATGAAATTTTTGAGAATTTGCTCCCAGGTTGTTTTTACACTTGCTTCTAGGAATCAGAGGTTGTGTATTAGGCCTGCTCTTCTCTGGGGATTTCCTCACTCTAATTCCTCATTTGCTGTTTAACAGGAACAGAACATAGACCTGACTGTCTTATTTGTGAGCAATCTTTAAAATACTGTGCGTTTGAAATACATCAGTTTCAATTTTTGAACTCCCTTTTTGACAAGATTGCAGTGTGAAAAATAATAATTGGACTGAATGAAATTTTGCATTTGAAAATATGTGAAACTAGATTTCTTTTCCTTGAAAAGCAAGTGAAAATATCTAATCTGTCATTCAGAGTGGATGTGAAACTTGTATCCTGGTCACTTGTAGTCATTAAAGAATCTGTAGCAATTCTGGAAATATTAGAACTGTCTGTTTCTATAATGCCTGAATTCTAGATTTACTGATGGTGTTTTGTATTTCTGGTTTTTAAACTGACATTTTGTGATAAATATAATTCTTTTTCCTCCTAAATTGGTCTCCTAATGTACTTGTAAACAATTCCTTTTTGCTATAAAAGTGAGTGAAGTAAGCTAACACAGACCGTAGTTTAAATCACAGAATCAGAGAACAGCTGAAGTGGGAGGAATCTCTGGAGATCATCTAGTCCATTCCCCTGGTCAAAGCACAGTCAACTAGAGCAGGTTGCTCAGGACCATGCACAGTCCTCTTCTGAATATCTCCAAGGGTGGACACTCCACAACCTCTCTGGGCAACCCATGCCAGTGTTCAACACCCTCACACTGGAAAAGTTTTTACCTACGTTTAAATGGATTTTTCTGTATTTCTGTATTTCAGTTTACACCCATCATCTCTTGTGCTTTCACAAGGCACTGCTAAGCAGAGTCTATCTCTGTCTTCTCTACTTCCTCCCAGCCCATCAGGTTTTCATTCACATGGATAAGATTTCCTGTGAGCCTTCCCAGGGATTGTGATGAACCTGTGATTGGCCTGTAGCTCCCCAGATCCTCCTCCTTACCCTTCTGAAGACAGGAGTGACATTTGCCTTCTTCCAGTCCTCTCCAGCCTTGCCTGAGCACCATGACTTTCAAAGATAATCAAGAGCCTCCTCACAATGACATCAGCCAGCTCCCTCAGCATTTTTGAGTGCATGCCATCAGGTCGCATGGACTTCTGTATGTCCAATTTGTTAAATGTTCCCTGACCTGATCCTCCTCCACCAAGGGTAAACCTTCCTTGCTCCAGGCTTTGTCACTGGTCTCAGGGCCTGTGAAGGGTGGTCTTACCAGTAATGATCAGGACAAAAAAGGCACTGAATATCTCTGCCTTTTCTATCTGCTTTGTTACCAGGTTCCCTGCCCCATTCAGCTGAGGGCCTATGTATATATTTTTTTCTAAATATTTTTCTAGTGCCTTGGGATGATGGTTGGCATACACATGTCTATTTTTGTTTGCTGTTTTTCTCCACATGTGGCAATGCTAGTAACTAAACTTACTGTAGTGTCATAAGTAAATTTCTGTTAGAGACAAAATGTGAATTCTTTGTTTTCTATCCTTGATTCATGTACACGTACCGTGGTAAAAGTTGCTCTTCTTGAAAAGTTATTTTTCTTCTTAGACCTGCTACTTGAACCAGTGTCATTATTCTGCCTTGCATAGCTCTGGCATTTTGGTGAGTGTTTTCTCAGTGGTGTTCCAGAAGGTCTGACATCCTATGCTAGGAGGTACTTGCTAAAGGTTAGAAGGGCACAGCCAAGCAATTATACTTGGTTAGCTTGGTCTTCTCTGTGTTCAAGGAGATCACTGGGTAGTATGTTTTTTTTATTCAGTATTTGATGTGATATGGTGTTAGAATATGACTGCTGCCAACTCCACCAAATAGTAAATTTGGCTCTTGCCATAGGAGCTTTGTCCTGGTTTCAGCTGACTTTTTTCATAAAAAGTCATAAAATTATGTAAAGGTTCTGTTTTCACAGATGCAAGGGAAAGTGACACTTCTCTACTTTGTACCCCGTAACTTAAGAGAACAAACACTGAGGTAGCTGGGAGACCATGAGGTCCAGCATTTCTTTTTCCACTGATGGTTTCCACAACCTCTGTTATTAACTGCAGCCTCCTACTCCAGACTTAGAGGGTGTAACAGGGATAATTTAACTTTCAGCTTTTTGGGGCTGGGCACATCCTGTGTAGGCAATATAAAACATTGGTATGAACTTCTGGACTAAACTCTGCTCTTAGATTCAAGAACAAAAATCAAGAATCCTTGTTCTGTAGATATTGGTGGATCTGAAGAATGTAGATTCAGGTCTCAGTGACGATATGTGTTAGGTGGGGTAAAATGCAGGTTGTCTGAGACAAAGGAGGGACAGTTAATATTTGCAGTGTTCCACTGTGTTGGTTGTGGTGTTTTTTTTTTTTTTTTTTTTTTTTTTTTTTTTTTTTAAATTTTTATTTACTGTAACCTATTCTTGATAAATGGAATGGGATATCCTGAAAGGCAGAACATATATCTGTGATCCTGGTGATGTCCATAAGAATCTAGAGAGGACTATGCCATTTGGGTAACTGGCCTGGCATCTAGATAGTCAACTGAAGTCCTCATAAGAGCTCTTTATGATTTATCTAGAAGACAGCAGGAAAAACTTGCATAGCCACATTGGCCAATTATTTACACAAGTTTTCTTAGTAGTATCATCATAAAAATTACACTCAGGTGGTATCTTCAGAATGTGATATTTTTGCCATGAGATGACAAGAAATTACCAATTTAGCAACAACCTGTGCATGTGTATGTGTCTATAAACTGAGTGTTTCATTGCATTTTTAGAGCTGTCCTTTATAATAGAGCAATTGCAGTTGAGAATCATTAAGTTCACCCAAGGATTTTGCACCCTACTGAAGCAAGAACCATTATTATCATTATTATTTTGGCTAAAACAAAGCTGAGTGTCAGTGTATTAAAAGTACCTAGAGGATGGATAGAGGCATCCAGCTCTTATTTAGGGAGCTGGTGCACAACTACAAGGTGCTTATAAGAATGCAGTTCTCGGGATATGTCCCTGAGGCACAGTACAGTGCTATGCAGAGATGCACTCAAGAGGCTCTAAACAAGCTTGTTCAAGTACTAAAAGCAATACTGCTGTGTTAGCACAAAGATCTGCCCAAGGTAATTAACCCTGCAGAGGAACTAGGTAAAATAAGTGTGGTAGAGAGCTATACTTACACTGCAGAGCAGGGTTAGTGGAAAAGAACAGGCTATTTGGTCATTTTTGTTGAATTACATTAATGTATGCTATAGAGTTACGCAGTAATAATGTGAAAAGAAAATCATATTGATAGGAATTTTGTGAGATAAAGTTACAGGTTATGTCTGGTCAAGGACCATAAGTTGCCCATCTTTCATCTGGTCCCATGAGGCATGGATTCACTCATTAAGGGAGGTTGTTGTCAAAGCATTTTTAGCCCTTCTCTGAGCATTACACCATGCTGCATGTGAGATTCAAGTCATATGACATTATTGGTATAGTTTTGCTGGACCTCTTCTGTCCCTTTCTTCTCGTCTTCTTTTCCACACTGTGGTTGTAGCTAGACCCGGACATACTCTTAACTGCTTACTTTAAGGCATATTTGCTCTGTATGCAAGCAGAGTGACTCATGGTTGATAACCAGTGGCTTAACACCTACTGTGTCTCTTCAACTCTGCTGTCAGATAAGAATTAAATAGTGATGGGAGAAGTTTTGGGTCTGTATGTGCTAGTGGCCAAACCATGTTCACACAAAAACAGTGAAGTGTGATTGAAGTCGTTGACAATTGTTGGTCTTTTTGTGTGTTCCTTGCAGAGATGCGAATAGAACTGTACAGTCCTGGTGTTGAAATATGGGAAGCAGCAGCAGCAAAAAAATCAAGGTGTTTGAAATAAATGGCACTCTGCTTGCAATTACGTGCTGCCTGGAAGCAGAGCCTCAGAGTTGCATTTCATGGCTTTTGCATTGGCTCCTCTCTCCTGTGTTCTGTTGAAAGTGCCAGGGATCCTCCGGCAGGAAGGGATGGAGCTGGGGGGTGGCTGGGCAGGAGCGTGGGGGCCGCAGGACAGCCTGCCATCAGCAGACACACAGCTGTGCTGGGAAGACTGGGGACATCTGTTTGTGGAGGGTATGAAAGCTGCAGGGAGAAGGCAGACAGGAAAGGCTCTAATAGGAAAAAAGGAGCAGCAGAATGAAATAAAAAGTCTGATTCATTACCGAAGTATTTAAGGATCCTGAAATTGCTGAATTCTTTGATATTGCCGACAACTGTCAGCGTGTCACTGAAGTATTAAGTCTAGATAGAAGGGCCAAAACCAGAACTAGAGATGTAACAGAGTTCTATAATCTGCCTTTCAGTGAATAGGAAATCTGAAAAAGGATAATGATCACAAAAATAAATTCTAAAATTTTTTTCTAGGGTTTACAAATAGAGTACAGTGCATTCGAATTAGTAAGTCTTTAAAAATAAATTACTGCTACATTGAGTTGATGCCATTATAGTGACAGATGACCTGGATTGTTTTGCTGGGAAGGAAGCACCCTTCCCTTGAGAAAAAGTCACAGATGCTTATCTTGGCTGTGCAAAACCAAAACCTTAAATATTTATTTATTTATGTATTTTACATGGTGAGTTCAGAGGGGAAATATAATTCCTTTTATTTACAGTAACAGTGAAATAATTCAGATTTCTTTTTGCTTTGAGGACATGTTATGGGTACTAAAAATACCTGCGGCGAGTTTGCAGTAATCATTGACAGGCCTCCTCTTTTCATAACAAAAGGTGTAGTGAGATGCAGATGATAACTTTCTGCAAAACTTTCTGATAACTAATAGCAAAATAGAAATAACAAAGTGATTATAATTTCTGAGCTTTTCTTCAAAGGGCATGGTTGTTTCTCTAAACCTAGCTAATGGAAAACCAGTCATGTCTGGCTAATTTCTCTAGTGGCTAATTTTAAATTCTTTGTTCTTGTGCTTTAATCAATGGCATTCAGAAAGAGTGGGGTGAAAAAGTGTCATTTGTTTTGAGATCATAGGAAGTAGACAGACAGAGAACCTACATCTCCCTGTTCTTGGTCACTTCTGCATGGGCAGGGCTGCTTTCCATGGGCTCTAGAAGGTGTTTTCCTTCTTACACAGCAAAGAGCAATTGAGAAAATCACTACAGAAGTGGGATCTACAATTCCCCCCCACTTCAATTTAAATTTAGATATATAAAATTTTGTCTTTTGAGAAATGACTTGAAACTTTTTTTGTTACTAAAAGTATATCTTGTACATAGGCTTGAGAAATTTTATTTTCAATTGTGAAAATTTGTAACCTTAAATACAGAACAGTGTATCTCTAAATCTCTAGGCCCTGTCACTTTAATGTAACTTCTTGATGACATGTAATCAAGCATGTATTAATCAAAGCAGAACTGAAACATGTCAGCAACTTAAAACAAAAGCAAAATATTTTTGACTGCGCACTTGCAGCGATGCCATGAAAAATACAACAGTTTGCTGAAAGCACGCAAGTTGTCATGTTGGCACGGTTTTAAACAAGCAAGGCTAAATGAGGCACAATATGACATTTTGGAGTTCATGTTGGGAGTAAACATGCCACAACAATCAACTGTCTTGTCAAAGAGCTACAAAAATAATTTATTTCCCCTCCAGAGCAACTCCTAGGGAAAGAGTAGTTAGTGTATTAGCTGTCTGGGAAAAAATTAATATGCAGATATGAAAGGGGAGAATGTTTGGGTCATACAAAAAAGAAACATCAAACATATCAACATATAGTTTGTTGAATCTCTTTTTTTGAGCACCAAAGTGAAGAGCTTACCATAATTTCCTTTTAAGCCTGTTTCATAATCAAGTATATCCCACCAGCAGGATGTATAGATGAAAGTGCCGTTTGAATATAAAATACATTCTTGACTATTTGGCAAATTCTTCCAGTATTTTCTTTGATCTGTTTGATTTATTCTAAAACTGTAGTAAATATACATAAATGTATATCGAATATTGCTATATATAGCAGCAGATTTTTTTTAATGGTAGTTTTCTATGTAGTTGTTGAAAGATCTTTAAAATAGGAAGTTATATTTCTATATACTTTGCATTGGCATCGTAGTAAATACAGTGATTTTAATTTTGTCCTTGAGTTATCATCTGAAACCAGCAACAAGACCTACTTTGGGGGACTTTTCCATCAGAAGTGTTTGAGCAGGAAGCAGAATGCTGTCGGATGTTGTAAAGGACTTTTCTGTAAATTGCAGTGACTTTGGCAGGCAGGATTTTAGGAAGACTGCCTTTCTTGGCCAGTGACGGATGCTGAGGGCCTGAGTCCTTCCTGTAGCACTCCACCATTGCATTATTTTGTTCCAGATTTTATTGTGAATCATAAAAAGGCTTCTGTTTCATACAAAAAACAGCTCCTGAATTTAAGGAATTAAAGAGAATCTTAAAAAATCTGTAAACCTCATTCAGAGGAGGTTTAGCAAAACTGTAAATCATGACAGTAAAGACTGCAGTGTTGGGCATTGACATGGAGACTTCCTTTTTTACAAAGCTTTTGGAGGTCACTTAGGAAATAGGCCACCTAATTTAAGGACCAACTTTGAGGTGAATCTGGACTGCAAATATATACCATGTTCATAAGCAGACGTGTGAGGACAGACACTATGTTTGGTAAGAAGAGGACTTTGCTACTTTTTTGACTTTTTAGCTGTACCACTGCTCTCTCTTTGTCCAGACAAACATAATGGCAGTTTGCGTTCCTCGTTATGCTGAGCATACACCACGTGTCTGGTCATTTCTCAGCAACTGTTAAGCCTTTTGCTTGGTTTCAACCAAATTTGATGGAAGGTCAAGTTAAGCTCATGGTTTGTGTGAGTTTCCCAGAAAGACACCCAAAGAGAAGATAGAGAGAATAGGTAAAAGCTTACCTATATAAAAGCTTATTATAAAGCAAAGTCATGAGTTCACCACTTCTGGGATGTCAGGATATCTGCATGCAATATTGTCTTCCGAATTTGTATCTACAGAACCCCGAATTTCAGCTGTTCTGTACCTGTTTTCTGCCACATCTCATGGCTGCTTTTCTGTTAAACTCTGTTTGTTGCCAGCTTTTCCTTTGGTTTCTTTTACACTGAAAAACTTCATCTCAAAACTGACTTCTAAAATATCTGTGTGTTCTTCTCCTTAATTGCTGACCAGGCCATGGTAAAATTCAGGCTATAATAGGAGATGCTGTGACCTCATTTCTGAGATTTCAAGAGAGTTCTTTTGGCTAATTTATTCTCTTTTTGGGGAGAGTAATGGTGTATCTTTTGTAACAGATATTACCAAGGGGCAAAGCAAAGTATGTATGTGGTACTGTTTGGGTTGGAGGGAGACGTATATTAACGTGATTGCTTGCAGGGTGAAAAATGGTGAGGTATTTAAACTGGTTCTGGCTTTAGACCAAAGTGAAAAATTAATGGGCTGTAATGTTGTTGGCTTTGTTTGATGAAGTGCTCAGTGAATGTTATTCAACTGAAGAATAAATGTTCTTGATACAGTTGTTGAGAGAAAAGAGAAAACATTGCAGCACATTGTGACTTGGTGTCATTAAGCATTCATTTGATCGGCATGTTAATGATTAGCTTTGGTTTTGGTTTTTAAGTTCTGCAGTGAGGCAAGGCTGTTCACAAAAGTATGTTTAAGAATATGAGGTGGCCAAATCAGAGAGGCTTAATTACTGACCAGGTTTTGTTTCAGTAACTATGTGGTGTATTGCAAAGGGCTAGAGACTATGAAGCTTTGCCTGACTTCTCTAAATTTAGATCTAGGTGCCGTATTTCATTGCAATGCCTGCAACTTTCTGTTGTCTTTACATCAACAGGATCCCTCTGCACGCTAAGGTCATTATGGGCAGCTGTTATGGCCAGTAAGTGCAAGATAAGTAGGTATGTGACTAAAGAGACATAATGGGGATAGGTGCACTGAAAATATCAGTGAATGAATAAATATTTTAATAAACTTCTCACCAAGAAGTTTGTGGTGAATGCAAAGCATATAGTGCAAGTAAATATTTTTTTTAGCTATTGCTGCAGCACTCTTCTGGGTATATTAGCGGTAAGTATCTTAACTGAGTAGCACTTTGCAGGGAAGGGTATGATGGTGTGTGGGGTGTTTGTTTGCCCTTTGACATACTATTCTTGTATGCATGTAGTGCGAATTTTTTGTGAGTGAGAAATGTAAGTTGTGATTGAAACCTGTGATAAAATATCTGGTGGATGCTTAGGGGAAAGGCATTTTAACTGCAGAATGAGGGGAAGAAATTTTAAAGAAGAGGCTCATTTCTTACCTAAATGTGGGATGAAGTCTTGTTGGACAAAAAATTTAATCATATAAGCTGTTGGTTTTTCTTGGTAGTTTGAAGCTTCAGCTATTGCACAATGTGTAATTCATATTTAGGGAGGATTATTAAATTCTTTTTCTGTTCTTATAACTTTGTTATGTTTTGTAAGAGAGTTAGTGTTGATGGAGTTGGTAGACCTCTCTCGACTACAGTACCCTGTATTATCTTTCCAATATTGAGTTACTTTTATTAGTTTTTATTATTATTTGGTCAAGGTAGCACAAAACCTCTTAATTAAGTTTGACTATTCTGGCATGTGCATTCATTTATCTGGTTTTGTGAATCAAACTTAAGAAAAAGAGAAGTTAATTTGTACTATAAAGTGACTTTGCTACTGCAGATGCGATAGAATAATATTGATAATGTGTGACTTAAACCAGTTACATAATAGGATAAAGATGTACAGACTTTTCTCTTTATGACTATCTCATTTTTTTGTGAGTAGCGAAAGTTGATTTTTAGTATGTTACAAAAAGGGTGCACATTTAGCACGGGCAATTAAATTTAAGAAAGGATCAGAACTGACCAATTTAATACTGGCTGGAAATGAACATCAGATCTCCTACCCCCTGCCCAAAGCTTTTGAAGTATCTGTGAAAAAAGTGTTGGCAAAGATGCATTGTGTGTGCAACATGGAGCTCTTCAGCTTTTTGAGATGAAAGCTGCCTGTTAGGCTAGCATTGAAGTATTTTTATTTAGAAACTGTTTAAAACACCACCTGGGAGATTGATGTGTATTTTAAAACAACGGGACCAATGAAAGCCACTTGGGTGGTAGGTTTCATGATCATGAAATATTTTGTGTTGAGTAAAGAGAGTTCCCTTGTGCTGTACAACTGGCCTGTTGTGCTGCAGATTTTAGACACTCACACTCAGTGAAACCACAATTCTTCCTGCAAGGGCAAAAGATTCCTAGAAATGTGATATGGATTCACATCATTGGTGTGAAGAACCCCAGTAATGCTTGGATCTTTTGGAACAGCAGTAATCTTGGAGATGATTTTGTTTAACATAAATTCTCAGAGTACTGCTGTTCTGGATATATGAAACTTCAGTCCTAAAAACCTGAAAGCGTAAATTTGTTTTTGATGCCCTCCTAGCCCCTGGTATCAAAATTGGCCTTTGTTACAGTACACTGTAGTGAGTTTTGAGAACTGGAGTCCTAAGGCCAGGATCCTGTCAGCTACCCAGGCACCGTTGTTTCCTATACGTTATAACCAGATAATAATAAATGAACTGAATAAAAGCCCACCTAGCCTTTTCTTTGTGTAAAAAACCCAAACAATTTGCGCATCATACTTGCCTTTGATGGCAAAGTACGTGGTGTTTTTTTTTTTTTTTTGTGAAGCAGGAAGACTGATATCCATGAGATTCATTAAGATGACTGAGAGGAGAAATAGGCACAGATCTGTCAAAACAAAATATTGAATTTTTTAATTAAACTTTTTGCAATTTTGCATGTGTCTTGATCCTGTGTGAAATTCTTATGGTAGCTTGAATCTATGGAAAGTTTAAAATGGTAATGTCAAGCTTTTTTTTTTTTAAACTAATGTTAGTAAAAAACCCCAGTGAATAATGACATTTTCATGAAAGGTCATGGTAAAATGGACACGGAAGAGAACAATTTCTATTAAAAAAAGTACTTCAGTTTTGTTTAGGCCAATGAACCCCATACTGAAGTGTATATACCATTGGTGGTAAGTGAACTCCTTTAAATTGATACGGTGTGGTGGCAGCTGGAGCAAGGTTCCCTACTGCGCAGCAGGGCAGTGCCACGGCAGCTCCTGTGAGCAGCCTGTCGGTTCTGGCTTTCCACTTCTTCCTCTCAACACCCAGAAGGCAGCGGGCACGAGGCTGGGAGCGGTTGGTTGTGGAGCCCAAGGTTGGTGGCAGCAGATGTGATTTGCAACGTGGCAGAATGAAGGGCTCTGTTTTTGACTGGGGGGTGGTAGGGAGGAGGATAGAGGTGGCCGCTTGCTATAACGCCTATATACAGGCTGAGATAAGGGAGGATGTGGAGGTAGGGTCACAGCTGGGGCTTTGAAATACTGATACTGTGGTTGATGCCAAGTGCTCTTGAACCTGGTGATGTTGAGTTGAGCTGTTTTTCCCTTCCAGTATTTGTGTAGTAATATACAACTCTTAACCTTTTTTTTTAACCTGTGTGGCTATTCATTAGTAGTAACACAACACAGGATAGCATGATAATGTGAAAATGTGTACAATTTACCCAGTGTGTGTGAAAGCAAGAATGCGTATGACACCAAAACACCGAGGATTGCTGAAATACAGGAATTGGCGCTATCTTATGGCTTATATTTGAGTCAGTTACCTTAGCAGCAACAGGACTTCTGCAAAAAATAGGGTGGAACTGTGAAATCTTGTGTGCATTATGGATACTAGTTTCCATTTCAGGGCTGTACAAAACTTTACTAATTTTAAAGGAGAATCCTAGGGTGTTTTTCCCATATGGGAAACAGATCCAGTGTGTGTTGGAGGTGATGAGAGTTGAGTGCAGGCAATGTGGCTCTGAGAGTCTGCTCCCTGGAGGAATCCCTTCGCATGAGTGTGCTGCTTCAGGCTGTCACTTATTCACTATTGCTTTTTAATCTGTATTGTGCTTGCTTGTGGAAACGTGACCTAATCTAAGTAGGATCTAATCCATTAATGACTTAAAAGTGAGGTCAAAACTTAGACTGGCATTGGGAATGGACCCGGGAAGTTGCAGAAAGAAAGTAGTGTTGCCCTCATTCTGCTTGTGGTCACCTAAACCAGAGATAAAGTGTACTTGAAGCTGAAATCAGTGTGAGTACATCCTTGTTTGGGAGAAAGGCAAAAAGACAATCATTGAACTGGAACTGAAAAAACACAACCAAACAAAACCACTGTAACTGACACTACTTTACAGGACAAGGCTATATATACTTTATATAACAGGTGTCACAAGAAACTGCCAGGCTATGATTGTGGGCTAGACAACACCAATGGAAAAGGAGTAAGGGTACAGCCTTCCTGCTAGCTAGTTGGCAGGCTTACCCTTCGAAATGGATTCACTTTGTGTTCTAATTGTGATGGGTTTTAGGCCAATTTCTTGGACATTCAACCTGCACCTAAATAGTTGTGTCCTTCAGCACGGGTATTTAAAAAGAATAATTTAGTGATAGTGTTTACAGTAACAGCAGTTGAGGACAGGGTATACAGGTTGTCACTGACATCTCATGGGTTATCATCTTGATAAAGGCACACGTGGTTTTGCATGAATTTTGATGATACAAGGGCATAACATATGTTCTTGAAGAAGAAGGCTTGGCTTAGCGAGGAACAACTTTTTTTTCTGGTAAAGAAAATACTGATCTCTGTGTTATCTTGGAAGCTATTAAAGAAAAACTACAAAAAAAAGTCTCGCCTCCACATTCACACACACATATTCACACTCATTTCCAAAACTCCTGTTGAGAATCACAGCTGGAAGCTGGAAGAGTCTTTTCTCATTCACCTGAGCGGTTACATCACTGAAGTTCACATGAGCTTTGAGCACCATTAACTGGGATGTATCTTCATCTTGTGCTTTGGAAAACCTCTGCAGAGACATCTGGAAATGCTGACAAAGCAAAAGTATTTTGGAGCCTGTGCTTTGGTGGGACTTGGGAAGAAGCTCAGGGAACAAGTAAGCTGGTGCCCAGTTCAAAAGTGAAACTCTCTGGAACTGTGTGATTTCTGCCTTTTGCTCTTCTAAGGGACTGCTATCATAGCAGTTCTGAAAGGAAGCCACTGAGTAGTTTCTAATTCCTTCCATAGTTGTATTTAACAGATGATCTCCACAACTGTTAATTTAATACTTGCCCAGCACTTTGAATAGGAAAGAACTAAAATAAATTTAAACTTTATCATGAGGTGCTTGGAAGAGTTATACTAATGCCAGGATCTAATGATGCTTTTATAATATACTGTATTATAGAGCATCATATTGTATTGCAGTATATCCTTGCTGTTTGAGGCAGTGAGTATTTGTATCGATGATGATTCTTGTGGCCAAGTTTTGCTCTTGGAATCTTTCAGTTTAGAGGTAGTAATGATTGAGTTCATCGTAAGTTATTGCTCTCTAGCATAAAGTCATATATCTTGAGGAAAATGAGCATTTTTGAGCATGATGACAGCATTTAATCTCAGAATGTTGGCTTCAGAAGCACAGAAAAACCCTATGCAGCAGAATTTAGGCGCAGTTTGGTGCTGCGTTTTCCCCCTCACTCTCCAGATGGCTACAGACTCTCACAACACGAAGCACCTGTATTGCAGAGACTGTTCTTTGGCAAGGAAAGCAGCCTGCTCTCACCCATATAATTGTCAGGTCCCATGGCTGGGCCTACGCTGCCTTCTCCCCCATCACTCCAGACCTTTCCTGGAGCCGGGGCTCAAGGTGCTCAGTCACTCTGGCCTGTCACACACCCTGCCGTTTATTAGACACTGCATCCTGTTATTCAGGTCGTGACAGGGAAAGGCTCAGAGTTAGCAACTTAGTGCTCAGGCGCAGGAGGACAACCTGAGGTGTTTCCACTTTATCCTTTAGTCCCCACAATTTAAGAAATGCCCTCTCATCCCACCCTTACTACAGCTGCACAAAGAAGAAGAGGGGGATAATCTGTTTTCCATGCCTATTTCATTTAGATGGTAATATAATGTAACCCTGTATCTATGCACTGGAATAGGTTGTGGGGGATGGTGGTGATGGGGGGTGGTGTTGGTGGGGGCTGCCGTGGTGTCTCCATGACTGGAGGATTTTAAGAAGAGTTGTTTGTCAGAAACAGTCTGGGTGGTCCTATTGCAGTTCTGAAGCAAGGGATGAACCAGGTGATATCTTCAGCTTTCTTCAAAGCCCATGTTTTAGGATGCTGTATTTTTGTATTGAAGCAAAGCCAGTGACTATACTGCTTATCAAAGTCAGATTTGCACTGTAATCCTTTTGAAAAGAAACAGTGATTTGCTAAGAATTAAAAAAATTATCTTTATTTTTTTAGAATTTTTTTTAGAATTTTTTTTAGAATATTTTTAGTCATGTCTCTCCCTTGCAGGATTTAATTTTTCAAATGTCTATTTTATATTTTACTGCAATACAGATAACCTGACATGAAAGGGGAAATTTAAAAATTTGTTTGCTTTTTCTTTTCTTCCTTTTCTTGCTTGCATATTTTTTCCCCTCTTGCCTGAGACCATTCATAATATACAGTAAGGGAAGTAAGAGAATGAACAAAATGATTAGTGTAGAGGAAGACTCTGAATTCAAGAGGTATTGGAGAGAAATTTGTGGTTGAGAAACTGAGCCTGTTTCCAGGAGGAATTGTGCTAACTAGGCATCCTGCTCCATACTCCTTTCAAAAACGTACCTTTGCTGCCTCCCTGGGAGGCCACACGTGCACGTAGCAGCAATCATCCTAACTGGCTTCTCACTTGCACACTTGCAACAGCCACTCTTCCTATTAGCCCAGGTCCAGATACTGATTTGCAAGTACAGATTTTACACCAGCTCTTCTTTTTCTGCTGTCAGCTTCTTCCCCTTCCAAAGCACCGGGCTAGTCTGATATTAGAATATGATGAATATATCTTACTGTTGTTGATTGAACAGAAGAGCTTGTATTTTCTTCTTTTTAAAAATTGTGTTCCTACTACTCTGTTACTACCTGAACAGTATTTTTTTTCCTGTCTTTCAAGTTTATTTTAGGAGTTGAAATCACATATAAAACCAGCAAGCAAAACAAACAGGCAAAACTCCCTGAATTCTTTTCATGGCCAAATGAAAATGGAATTATTTTCACAGGTAATATTATTTCTCAAGCCTGCTTTAAGTAGTGTACTTCAATTTGGCTGATTTTTTTTTTCTATTGTAATCTATTCCAAGTAGAGTTGTGGTGTTTTGTTTTTTTTTTTTAAAGCACACTTGCAAAATAAAGTATACACAAATGTAGTTTTCCATCTTATCTGTAAGAAAGGAGCACAAATCAAGAGACGTCTTTAGTTTAGGGCCCTCTGTTGACTAGTTCACTGATTTTTGCTTAGGGGATATAAAAATACAGAATATTTTTAATGTATTATTATGACAATATCTTATTTCCAATTAGCTACCTAAAGACATGCAGAGAGAATATGTAGGATGGGTATTGTATTTTTTTTTAAAATCAGTATGTCCAAATGTATGTATCTGATGTACGCACAGAACTTTGAAAATATGTTTTTTAATGCTAAGTTGCAACATATTGGATTGTGGTAGAACAAAAACTTTATTTTGGAAAAAAGTGCCTGTCATTAGTTGGTTTTAGTAGCTTTAATCCAAAGGTTAAACATTATAGGTAGATTATAAATATTATAAGTATAAAATGAGCAGCAGTAGGTAGGTATGACAAATAGTGGAAATAGAAAAGTAGTAACAAGGAGGCTAGGAGTTGAATAGTGTGTGTCTTAGATGGACAGCAGGCTATTTCCAAAGAGGTGTTAGAGAAGTAGAGCTTAGACAGTAGATGTTAAACTTTTACATTGTAGGTATCAGTATCACCTGAAATCTGTTTGTAGTCAATGGAGAGGAATAGTCCCTTCTAAGACATGACTCCTCTGATCTGTGTGAGATATCTAGAAGTACCTCTCTATTAACTATTACTGCAGTCTAGCTGACTAGCCTCATATGTAGACACATACACTGTAGATGTCTGTGTTTGATTAAGTGAATCGAATTAGATGAACTCCCTGCCTGAGGGGATAGATCCTGACAGCAAAGTCACAGCTGGAAGTTTTGAGCGGAATGGAAATTTGCTTGCAAATGCAAGTTGTGAAGAGAGAGGGAGGAAAAAGGGCCAATGATGGAGCGTTGTTGAATTGCCACAAGAAAGTGGAAGGTGCCTGGGGAGAAACTCCTGGATGGAACATCCATGGTGTGGTTAGAGGGTGAGGCAGGAAAAAAAAAACCAGCCAGGGAAATGGTTCCACAAGCAAAATCAGATGTTACAAACTCTAGGTGATTGCAAGATTGGGGAATCAAGGATGATTTGATTGCTCGTAGTTGATTATGACCCAAAATCTTTGGGAAAATGTCCTCCCATTCTAGATCTCATTAGATCTTCTCATGAACAGATTACAAAAAAATTCCCAAAATTGCTTCCACAGCTAGAACATAATGGACAGTTTCAGTCACAACATCTGATTCTTTGTTTTTTGATAGAGGATGTGAAAAATAAAAGGAACTAGAGAGATTCAGTAGGTATAATCATGCATTTCCAACTGGAGAAACCAGTTTAAAAATTCTAGACTTTAGCCTTAAAAATGAAATTGAAACTATAGTGACCATCAAACAATCTAATGCTAAAACAGAAATTTTGCTGGTGTGAAAAATTTATAATAAAGTGTGTGATGTTTGTGGAGGTACTATGAACCTACAAATAGATGAATTTGGTTTTAAATTTCAAGCATGTTGCACTATTGCAGGGCAACATGGTAGGACTTTTCAGTATCCCAGGAGCTGAGACTCCATGGCTTTTCTGCCTATTGGAATAAGAATAAAATAATGAAAAAAAAATAGATTCACTTCTCTGTGACCTGACTCTAGGAATGTGAGAGAAATTGTCATAAATTGATGGTCCCTGTTCTTCTTTTTACCAGACTTGCAGTCAACAAAAAAAGGTTTATTGGGGGAAAAATAATTGAAATTAATTGGTGATTCAAAGACCTATAAGATACTGTATAGAATTCATAATAAGGCTTCTTGAATTCTCTGTATAGGAAGCAATCATCATCCTGAAAAGGTTCTTTGAAATTTTTTTTAAAAGATTAGCTTTATAGTCACTTGTATTTGCTATTTGAGAAAAAAAACCCAAAAGGCTCTGGAAAACTGTTGCTAGAAGTGTGACAAAGCTAAAACACTGATTAGTCTTTTGATTTATTAAAAATGTCTATATAGACTTTTTCTTTCTTTTTTTTTTTTTTTAAACCTGAATTCTTTGATACAAGAAAGGAAACAAATATGTTGTTACATGTACGGTAGGCCTTTGATGCTGTCTTGCTGATGGAGACGGTCTTTTTGCCCTATATGGAAAATGGTATAGATTTTTCCAAATTGGGCGACATATGCTCTTCAAGTTTACCCTGCAAACAAAATAATACTGTGCAGCAACATTCCTTGGTAAAAAGCAAGGATAGGTGATAAGATCCAATGATTATTGCTTAGGAAGGAGTGTCAGGACTGATTAGTATCTCATTCAGGTTCAGTAACTGATGGGCTTCCCAGGGCCACTTGTGCGAATTACTATCGACTTGAAGTCCTTCCCCTGTTATTGGGGAAGGTCAGTAATAGTTTGTTGCAGCAAGTACCTTGCTTGTTCATTCTTTGTGATGTAGAAGCCTGAGCAGAGAACCTCAGTTTTATACTACCTTGCTAATATTTGTGTTATTTACACATGAACTCTGAAGTGTTTGTTGCACTTTCGGTGAATCGAAACCCAGTGCCTTTTCCCAGTTACCTAATAGTTGATTAGGATGAATGTGTTCTTGATTTAGTGCCTTTTTGGGCATTTTTGATTTGATGTATCTTTGTTGTGAGAAGTTTATAGAACACACTAGCATTTTATATAATCAAGTTTAGTCAACTTTAAAATATCACCGCTCCTGATCACAGTAATATTTCCACTTACTTTGTGTCCAATAGCTCTGCAGCTAGACTGTTAACAGGTATAAAAGGAAATTTGTAACTTTTAAATATTTTTAATATTTCCATTTAA